>PVJH01008863.1:0-82756 GCA_004026705.1 Nesogale talazaci | reverse complement strand
TCATAATAGTTTTAAATAATTTTATTGCTGAATAACAGGACAAATCATGACCTTACGTTTATACAACATTAATTTCATTTTTAAATGTCTCTCATATTTACTTCTCAATTTACTAAAAAAATTCTGAATTCCAGGAAGATGGTAGCAAATAATGCAATAACAAAGTTATTAATGTCAAAATTTTCCTTACATCCTGATGGTTTGGTTATAATTTTTTGAACAGTTTTATTGGCAGTTAGTCCACATATCACACAATTCAATAGTTCAATCATATCAAGAAGTGTTGTTCAATCATTACCACAGTTTTTTAGAATACTTTCTCTCTGCCCCCCCATGGGTAAATGAGTTGTGTAATCACCATCAGTTCAAGTGCTCTCGCCCCCTCCCACATATGTCGTTTGTTCCCTACCCCTCCCTGTCCCTATCTCTCACATCCTACCCCTACCTCTCCTATGAACCTTTACTTCAGTTCTTATTTCTATGCATCTATTCCTCCTGTGCTTCACAAGCTGGAAATTCAACAGAAGCAATAAAAATAGAAACAAAATAAAGTGGCAAAGACAATAATAATAAGAAAGATAAAAATATAAATGATTAAGAAAGAAGAGAAAAGGACACCATGAATATTTAAAATGCCAGGGAAGAAACTTTTGTCATAGAACTAGCAAGAAATACTTGCCCCTAGAAGAATTTCAGGTTGGGTAAAGAAGGAGATCAACTGACCAAGTATCAAGTTTGATCCAGTATAACCATGATTACAAAGATGCCTGTCTGGGAGTCAAGCTGTTTAAGACCCGGCTTGCTTAAGATTAGTGGGAATCTGCCAGTAGTTTAATCTAACTAGACACTCTGCAAATAAGTTCAGGCCCCCACTGTCCTCTACAGCCTTCTACAAGTTGAGTATTCACAATTTAGGCTCTGATACTTTCCCCCTTGTCATATTTGAATTTTGTTACTGTCATCTTTGGATCACACAAGCTGATGTGCTTCTTCAGCGTGGACTTGGTTATAACTTTTTAATGAAAATGTCAGGTTTCTGAGATAGTTTACCTCAGTTCTTGCTTCTCAACATTGTAAGAATTCATGCGGTAGAAGCACTTAAGTAAATCTAAGTAACTTTTATGAGGAAAAGTGAAGTTTCGAGCAATGCAGTCTCAAATAGCACATGCTATCTCTGGAAAGCATCCACACCTTGAACACAGAAGAGATTCTACCCTCGACTTGCAAGAGAGCATCTGAAAAGGCTGTGGCCTACTCTCAGTCTGCTATTTACCCCTCCTATCCCCGCTGGGGAGAGTGTGGTTGAGGAATGTATTGGATGATCCCAGTGGCGGAGTTTAGATGCACGTGCGACATAATATTGCTGGTGCCTAGCTTTGCCTAGGTTGACCTTCGTCTGTGCATGTCCAGCTTTGGATTTTCCCAGTGAGTGTCTAACATTTGCCTGATTCTTTCCAACCCCTTTACTGTGGTATGGCCAGCTAATTTTTGTTCAGGGCAGGCATTTGGTGGAGACAACCTCCTTAATCACTAATCTTCCTACCTTTCAAAATTATTTGGTACACATTTTGTTCTCCTGGTTTGTTTGCTTTTTACTGTTCTTCCCTCTTTCATCTGATATAAGAGGAAATAAACCACTGATGTGGTAAATGGTTATTTGTTAGCTACAGTACAGAAATAATATTTTGTTAAATATAATATTTGTCATTTATTACATATTTTATTAGTAATTTATTTGATTTTTAATAGGTCAGCAGATGGTAAATAGTTTAAAAATATACAAATGTAAAGTGATTTAGGAATAGAAAATCAATTAAATTATCTGTCAGAACATTGTTAATCAATATGGTATTCAGTAAAATGGGATTTTTCCTGGAGAAACTATTAGATTATTTAAAATAATATATATAAACAAAGAAAAATATTTAATAAGTGTGTTAGTCTGGGTTGACTAGAGAAACAAATTCATAGACACTCATATTTGTATAATAAAGAGGTGGTTTTTTTAGCATTTTTTTTAGGCATCACTGCCCTCTGGTGGTGGGAGTAGGAGGCCCAGCCTTTGCTCCTGTGAGCTGGAATTGAACCTCTATCCCAGTGGGCCACAGTCCCATGCACAACCACTGCGCCACCGAGGCTCAGCCCAATAAAAAGTTTTATATAGAGTAGTTGTATATTAAGAAAAGATTCCATCCCAGGCATATTAAGTCCTTAAGTCTGATATTAGCTCATATGTCCAATACCAGTCTATAAATTTCTCTTTAGATTCACACAACCATTCAATGACGCCAGATGCAGGAAAATCACAGGCCTGTGGTTAGAAAATCTTGTGGATCCAGTCGCAGTGGAAGCATCTCAGCACTTGCATGGGTCTCCACATGGCTCTTCCAGCTCCAGGGCTCTGCCTCCATCATGGCTTGTCAACAGGAATGTCTCCCAGAGAGAGTGTGTTTCCCACCTCCAGGGAGGAAGACAAGAGTTCATAGAATCCTCAGGAGAAGGTCATGACCATGCAGAGGCCTCATTGGCTATGACCTAATTGATAGGCTAAACTCCACCCCTTCACAAGTTGACAGGAGATTATGTAACTGACACAACAGGATATTGTTCTTGATTTCATTTCTTGAGATGGACTGTGATATATATATATATATATATAAAAGGCATGTTTCTTTAAAAAAAATCACTCCTGATTCCTTATTCCTTGAACCTAAATAGTGGTTTGAGTGGTTTAAAAGAAGAAAAGGAGGCTGAGCCCCGGTGGCGTAGTGGTTGTGCGCGGGACTGCGGCCCACTGGGATGGAGGTTCAATTCCGGCTCCCAGGAGCAAAGGCTGGGCCTCCTACTCCCACCACCAGGGCAGTGATGCCTAAAAAAAAAATAAAAAAAAAAAAGAAGAAAAGGAGGAAAAGTAAACTTGAAATGGATGTGGAGTCTTCAGTGACAAATCCATATCAAACAAACAAAAAAAAATTCCATGGATTTTTGAGCCACCCATGGTCCTTTGCTGGTTTGATTAGTTTTTTAAAGTCTAGGATTTGATGTGGAACACTCTAGAAACTTTAGCTAAAAATGATTTCTCTATCCTGAGATTTCTGTTACGAAGGCATTTCTTTTTTTGTGATTCAAAGGAGTTTTGTGAAGGCTAAAAGAAATTCCAGGTTCCCACAGGCACCCAGGAGATCCCTCACCCCTGTCTACTTGAGAGAGAGAGAGAGAGAGAGAGAGAGTTGAGAGAGAGAGAGAGAGAGAGAGAGAGAGAGAGAGAGACCCATTTCTTTCATATCTGTAGCTTGCTGTATATTCTCAGTATTATCATCTTATTTAGCCCCTTATACATTCTCTACAATCTATGGTATTATTCTTTTAATTGGTCTCTTTTTCTTGCAGTTTACCCTTGTCTTTCATAGAGCTGTATGTTAATCTCAATATCAAAAAACCAAGCCAAGCTGAGCCCCGGTGGCGTAGTGGTTGTGCGCAGGACTGCGGCCCACTGGGATGGAGGTTCAATTCCCGCTCACAGGAGCAAAGGCTGGGCCTCCTACTCCCACCACCTGAGGGCAGTGATGCCTTAAAAAAAAAAATTTAAAAAAACCAAGCCAAACCCATTACGGTCGAGTGGATCCCAAGTCATAGCAGCCCCTTGAGGACAGAGTAGAACTGTCCTCAGAGGCTTTCCAAGGCTGTGAACTGTGACAGAAGGGGACTGACATAGCTTTCACTCATGGCGTGGCTGATGGGTTTGATTAGGAACTGAATAGTTTATCCATTGTACCATCAAGGTTTCCCCATCTTAAATATTGCGCTCTTCAATTGTTTACCACCTCTTGAGTGAAATGCAAGTTTCTCAGCTAAACCCATGATGAATTCTAGCCTCAATCCCTTCTGGCCTGAATAGCTCCTGTTTCTACAGGCCTTCCCTCTTCTCCCTTCTTCCTTCTCCTTTATCCAAAGTAGCTGTAGGCGAATGAAAGAGAATTTATTTTGGCATCTGTAAATATACCATCTTTTAAAGCAAATAACACAGACTTCATGTTTTTATGAACCATGTAACCCCTTCTTGTTTAGCCCCTTATACATTCTTGTTTCCTATGCTCTATTGCATTATAGGTGTGTGTGGTGACAGGAGAAAATACAAGAAGTCTTAGGAGAATACTTTTATTGGCCTGTTGTGGTTACATGGTCCCCAACCCAACTAATCATGTACTCCAAAGCAGTAGCACGTCATGATGTCATGATTGGGCAGTGCTAAATGTATGTCATCTTGTCCATTGTAATGGGAGATACCATGGTTGGTATTTTCATCAGAATCACATGGCTGGAGTGGTGAGGAAAAAAGGTCGAGGCTGGTCCTGTCACTGGTGTGACAAAAGCAAGTGCCAGGAAAGAGCAATGAGAACGTTCACTTCAATGACACTTCCTGGAAGAAGGGCCTTAGACTTAAGCATTAAAATGATAGAATTCTATGGGTAGAGCTAGTGAGGAAATGTAGGTGAAAGTAGCATCACTTTAAAAAAAAAAGACATTGTAAGAAAAGATAAGTCTGGTTTGGGGTGTGTTATGTGTTTCCATTTGGTAGGTTCCAGAGGGATCACACGGGAACTTTTGGAAATGAGTACAGTGGGATTCACCCCAAGTCCAAACAGGGTTCAACTTGGGAGTGTCGCGAGTTGGGGCCTGCCGGGAATCTGTTTATATGAGAGCACGACAGCCTCCTAGGAGGAAATCACACAGACTCTTCCTAATAACCAGGCCCCAGAGGGCTAGCAGAGAGGAGACTTGGATTTTTAAAAATAATTGTTTATTTTTAGCCAGGCTTTTTAAAATTGAAAAGCGAAGATATGCATTCTAAGAGTTTAAAGAGGTAGTCAGTGAAACCTATTTCTCCTTCCCATTCTAGACCACTAGAACGGGTATTTTAAGTTCATTTTAATGATCTCTGCCTATATTAGATCTTCCAGTTCAGTCCCACAGGCCTGCAAGTAGGTGCCAGGGAAAGTAAGTCGTCCAAAGTTCAACGTGAAAGAGTCACCTTCACCAAAATCTGAAGGGAGACAAGATAGTCTAAGGGATAGCTTTGGTGACCTGGTATCAGAGTCTAGTTCAAAAGGTGGAATATATTCTGCCCCTGGGCAGAGAGCCAGAGGACTGTGACACTAGGACTCGAAAAAACAGAGTGCAGCTTGGCACATCAGTTTTCCGGTCTGGCAGTAGTTTGGATGCTATGGGTCAGGTATGAGGTTCTGGTACCATCAATGGCTTCAAGAGGAGGGGTGCCACAGCACAGGATAGAAGCAAAAGAAAGTGACTCAATGGCATGACATCTGCAAAAGTCCTCGTACTCAGTGGTAGGTGTTGACATTGAAGGTGTCTTCACAGTACAGTGGTTGTGAAGTTGATTAGTTAAGAGCAATCAGCCATTGCCACTTACTAATTCCTACTGGTGCCTACCCATGGTGTGTGGTGGGGATTTGCTTAGGCAACAGTTTGATGTAGTCTGGCTCATAGTAACTTTTCACTGTTTTTCTTAAGTCATTCATGAAGATGTAGACATCTTGAGAGAAGACGTTTGTGAAGGAGAGTACACCCAAAAGAAAGGAAGCGGCACCTCAGAAACACCAGGATTTTTAATCTCAATGGTTAGGGAGTGCCAGGATGGTAAAAATGGCCAACATGCTAACCGCAAGGTTAAACGTTTGAGTTTATCCAGATATGCTCCAGAAAGAAGGCCTAGTGATCTACTTTAAAACTACTTCCAAAAAATCAATTGGTGAAAGCCTTATGGCACACAGATCTACTCTGACCTATGTGAGGTTGCCAGTTGACCCGACAAATATTTTGGGGTTTTTTTGTAGTGAAGAAGATAATAGAGGAGATTCCACAATTTTGTTCGAGTCCCTCCATATTCAACATCCTTCCCAGATACATGAGCCAATCTCCTTTGTTATCTGAGCCTCCTGGAATTGGTTACTGCTATTTGCAATGCAAAGATCCTGGGCTAAGATAGTTTCTATACTTAATGTGGTTACTGGGGGTAAAGGACATATTTTTCCCTATCTACTGGATTGCAAAGTCCTTGTGGGAAAAGGCAAAAACTTTTTCATTACTCATCATCTAATACAGCAGTTCTCAACCTGTGGGTCTTAACCCCTTTGGGGGTCGAACAACCCTTTCATGGGGCCACCCAATTCATAACAGTAGCAAAATTACAGTTATGAAGTAGCAATGTAAACAATTTTATGGCTGGGAGTCACCACAGCATGAGGAACTGTATTAAAGAGTCATGGCATTACGAAGGTTGAGAACCACTAATTTAACACAATGCAGTTCATGGCATAATAAAAATTCAATGCTATGTTCTATGAATGAATAACTCTGTGTGTTATTCCTCCATTAACAAACTAAGAATATGCTGTTTATTTCTTCTTGAACACTTTGTCTCCACATAAATTTAGCTGCTACCATGTGCACAGTGGTGCTTTGTTATATTATGTGACTTGATCCCAATGACGAGACTGTGCTAGTTAGAGTTCTTTAGCCAACCTCAACAAGAAAGGAATTTATTGAAAAGATGTGGGGTAGCTCATATATTCATAGGAAAAGCTGAATATTCAGGCTTTGGAAAAGACAAAAACTTGGACAGTGCTGAGGATCTATTGGCAGACTCCTCTGAGTCAACAGTTGTGATGATTCAGCTTGGTACTTTTCTACCCTAGTCATGCTACCCAGGAGTCATGTTCCCAAGAGAAATTGCCAAGGCTGGATCATGTGCTCACTCTTGGTCCCAGGGGTGGGATCAGATTCACTCAAACCACACCAATTTAGCAAGTGGAAGCAGTTGTTTCTCAAAGGAAAATTGAAGGGCTCTAGTCCAGAAGACAAGACCTATGCAGACAAGTCCACTTTTGGCAGATACTTTTGGCTAGTTAACCACAACTTTAAATGAGCTGGGAATTGGAAGAAAAAAAGTCTAGCACATGGTCCCTGTCTGCCCTGAAAAGCGGGGAAACACGGTTTACACATGTGCAACGAATAAATGAACCAATTGAGGCAGCATGATGTTAACATTGAACTGAAGATAGCGGAGGCTATGGTAGCAACAACCGGCTTCCTGCAGGGTGGGATCATTTCCCAAAAGTGTTTCAGCCTTTTATGTTTCCATAATTGTAACCACCCTTCTTAAAAATCAATATTTCATCTATTCTGCAATATGTAAACCATAACCTCCTGAAGCCTTCCCAGCTGGTACCCATCAAACTTCCTGTCCTTCCACAGAACTTTCTTTCTGCCTCTTCTGAGTGTCCTTCCTCTGTGTTTTCCACTTGTCTTTTCTTTTCATTGCTGACTTAAAAAAATAAATCTCACTATTCCTTTTAGATTTTTATTTCCTGATGTACGTGCATAGGCTAGGTTTTGTCCAATTGAGCTCCCCCAGAGGGTTTTCTAAGCTGTAATCCTTATGGTCGCTATCGGTCAGTGGATTTGATTTGTGTTTGATATTCATGCAAATAGTTGCAACCAAGCACTTACCCACGGTGCGACCAGAACTCCTTCTTTATATGCATAACCTTTAGAAACAACAGCAACAATATGAGCTCTAACTTTTGTATAGTATCCCTTAAAAAATTAAATAAGTTTATTCTTACGTTTAGTGAGGGCCTACTGTATCCCAGGCATTGTTTTATTCCAGGGCATACAACAGTGTACAAAATAGAAGAAAAGTTATTTTTGTCATGAGCTTACATTCTAGAGACAGAGGCAGATCATAAATAAACAGATAAACATCATTTATAATATTCAAGATGGTATTCAATGCCATGTTTTGTTTTTTGTTTTTTCAGAAAAAGGAACAGGAGAGGGGCACAGAATACCACTAATGCAGCCAAGTGTTGCCATTTTAAATAGTATAGAAGGTTTCACTGAGGGGGTCATTTGAGCAGCAAGGAGGCGAGACATTAAACCAGGCCTATGTGTAGTGCGGTGCCTTGGTAACAGTGCTTATGCATTGGGCTACTAAATGCAAGGTCAACTGTAAGGAGGTCTACCCTGCCCTACAGAGTCACTATGAGTTGGAATCAACTTGATGGTAGTGAAGGACACGTAGTTTTGGGGGAGGGCTCGAGGAGTGGGGTGGAGAAGATAGAGATATTCTGGTCAAATGAAAAAACAAACGTTCAAATGCTAAGGTGGGAGGGCAGTGAAGCCCCAAAAAATCAAAAACAAAACAAAAAACCAAAAAACGCTAAGGTGGGAACATTGCGTGTTTGCAAAATACTGATCAAAAAGTGGCCAGCATGTGACTAGAATATAGACAAGAGAAAGAAGATGAGGGCAGAAGATCATATACAAGTATAAGATTATAGGCCCCAGTAAAGATTTGAATTTGGAGGGCTGAGCCCCGGTGGCGTAGTGGTTGTATGCGGGACTGCGGCCCACTGGGATGGAGGTTCAATTCCAGCAGCGGCTCCACAGGAGCAAAAGGCTGGGCCTCCTACTCCCACCACCAGAGGGCAGTGATGCCCCCCTCCCCAAAAAAAGATTTGAATTTTTACTGAGAAAAAAATGGTAGAGCAATGTCTTTTGAAACTAAGGACTATATAAACATGGTAGCAAATCAACTTCTATAGAAGGTATTGCTGTGAAAAGTCATTACTAAAGTAACCAGATTTTTTTGTGGGTGTGACCAGATTTTTTAAAAATAATTTTATTGGGGGCTCTTACAATTATTATAACATTCCACACATCATCTGTAACAATCACATTTGCACACATGTTGCCACATTCATTTCCAAACATAAGTGACCAGATTTTAAGTGGGACACCATTGATGGGGGGCGGGGGGTGTTGGGGGGGGTTCTTGATTAAAAATCTGGTCTATATGAAGCAACAAAAATTTTCATAGAATGCCAAAATAGTATTGTAATATATTTATTTTAATTTTAAAATGCCATGGGACGTTGTTAAATTGTTAAACAGCAGGACGTCTGGTCACCTTACTCATGGCCTACCTGATGCAGCCCTGGGTGCTGGAGCAGCCATGTGGAGGCTCCTGCCAGCATTGAGATGCTGACACATTCACTAACTCAGTTTTCCTCCTGCAGTTGGTTTCGTTGCGTGTGTTTTGTGAGACGGAAGAGGACTTTGTGGATTGGTGTTAGACATATGGGCTAATGTTGGACTTGTGGGCTTGGACAGCACTGGGTTCGGATGGTTTCTTGATGTCCACTCACCCTTTATATAAAACTCTTCCTGGCTGAGCCCTGGTGGCACAGTGGTTGTGTGCAGGACTGTAGCACATAGGGTTGACGGTTCAAATCCAGCAGCAGCTCTCCAGGAGCAAGGCTGGGCTTCTTACTCCCACCACGGCAGTGATGCTACAAAACAACAACAACAACAACAAAAAACCCTCTCCCTTATACATTAAATTTTTGTGGATTTCTTTCTCTAATTACCCAGACTAACACAGTTGCTCATCCTTAATTAAAATTCTCATGCTCAAAAAAAAAAAAAATTCTGCTTCGTCGGGTTTCCAGCTCACTAATGGCAGAGAGGCTGGGTTTGGGCCATCTTTTGTTTTTTTTTTTAATAGTATTGATAGTGTACACTTCATATTATCATTAACATGATTCAATCTTATCAGGAAGACCTGGGAAACCATCATTCAAATCCATTTCAAAATATTTACTTCTCATTCTCATGGTTGTTAGCTCCCTATTTCTTCTCATCCTCCCTGCCATGCCTACAGGCAGTTTTTAATCTCGTTGCTGTCGCTCTGGTTTACCTATCGTGGATTTCATTTACAGACAATCATAGAAAACACAAATGGGGGAGGGGGAGCATCAACACCCTCAGAAAATACCCCAAAACAATGAATAGACAAAACTTGGGAAAATCTCACCTGAAACAAGAGCAGGAAATATTAAAAACTGAAACAACTTTAGAATGGGTCAAAAGGGAGATAATGATGTTACATTTTAGTCTACTAATATCTGTCATAATGTACAGTCTTATAGCAGTGATTCACATTCCTCAACTATGTTCAGAGAGGATTCACTGGAGGCTTAATACATGTGTTACTGATTTTACAACTTGGGAAAATCTCAACTGAAACAAGAGCAGGAAATATGAAAAACTGAAGCAACTTTTTAAAATTAAAAATTAAATTAAGACTGATCATAATTCAATTAGATCAGTCATAATTGTATAATTCCAAGATAATGTATCATCTCCATATGCACAAAATACCACTTTGTGGTTTGTATGTGTATCACTCATTGGTCTCCTTCTTGGTCAGAGGCTGTTCACTAAACTGTTTCACTATTCTCATAGATTTGGAATTGGTAGGCCTGGTAGCTTCAATGAACACATGGACACTCAGCAGGTACTTCTTGAGTGTCTCGGAGCAGGAGTCTCTGGTGCAACCTTAGTGCCCCTGGAAGGCCTGCCATGTCTATCTTAAACCACTGGCTCTCAAAGTATGACTGTGGTAGTCACCTTGTCTGGTGTCAATATGAGGATTAAGAGTGTTGATCCTGGGAAAAGAAAAAAAAAGAGTGTAGGGGTGGTGTCTAGCCTGTCAATCTGGAGATAGCCAATGAGACCTCTGTGTGGGCATGGCCTTCTGTGGAGAATTCTGGGAAATGTGGTCCTTCCTTCCTGGAGGCAGGAGACACTCTCTCTCTCCGCTCACTCCCTTGGAGACTCTACTGGCAATGCTCGCTGCCTGAGAAACTCACCTGACAGGACTCATGGAACTACCCTAGTGTCCTGAGCCGCACAAGCCACACGGCTGCAACCAGACCGGTGAAGCTGGAGAAGGCACAGAGAGGCCCCTGCCAGTGCTGAGATGCTTACAACATCCCTAGACCCAAAAACTTTCCACCCTCTTGCTTGTGATAGTCCTATATTTGGCTTCATTACATGTGTTTCGTGAGCCTAAAGAGGACTTTATAGACTGGTAACAGACATATGGGCTAATATCGGACTTAAGACCTTGGTGAGGACTGGGTTGGGATGTTTTCTTAATGTACAATTATTCTTTGTATAAAACTATCTGTCATATACATATGAGTGTTTACAGATTGGTTTCTCTAATGTACCCAGACTAGCACAATGACCATGAACCAGTTCACTATTCCTAGGAGCTTGTTAAAATGCAAATTCTGTCTCCAGCCTAGACTTGTAGATCATATTTGTTTTGCTATTGTTAGGTGCCAGTGAAGTGGGTTCAGACACATGTAAGCCACTGAGACAGAGCAGAACCGCTTTGCGGTTGTCTAGGGTGCAATCTAGAGGCTCACATCTCCAGACCTTTCTCCAAGGCAACCTAAGAGTTTACCACTGAGTCACCAGTGTTCCTTCTCAGGAGCACAGGGCTCAGCAGCGAGCCTTCTAGGGGATTCTGGATTTGAGAACCAGCCCCTCAGCCAGTGCTTCTCAAATATTAAAGTGCTTTTACATGGCTGGGCATCCTTTTTTTTTTCAATGATTTTATTGGGGGGGCTCGTACAGCTTTTATAACATTTCATAAATCATCTGTATCAAGCATATTTGTACTGGGTATCCTTTGAAAATGCAGATCCTGGTTCAGGAGATACAGATACACTGTGATTGCACCTAGATTCTCCCTTCGGAATTTGAGGCACTCAATTCCGCAATCTGCTAGGAGTGTTGGCGAGATAACTTTCAGCTCTGAATCTCCCTGGGAATTGGCAAGTTAGCTCATGATTATGCCTCTGATTATGCCCTCGTCTTGGGGAGACTGCTGGTTGGTGCTGAGAAGCAAAGTGCTGGACTTTCTCAAAGCAGGACAATTTTAAAAAATCATTCTATTGAGGACTCTTAGAGCTCTCATCACAATCCATGCATATATCACGTCAAGCACATCTGTACGTATGTTGCCATTCTTTTTTTTAATTAAAATCATTTTATCGGGGGCTCATACAACTCATCACAATTCATTCATCCACTCATCTATTCAACCATTCATTGTGTCAATATATTTGTACATCTGTTGCCATCATTATTCTCAAAACATTTTCTTTTTACTTGAGCTCTTGGTATCAGCTCCTTATTTTTCCCCCTCCCTCCCTCATCCACCCTCCCTCCTTCATGAACCTTGATAATTTATTAATTTTTTATGTCTTACACCAACCATTGTCTTCCTTCACCCACTTTTCTAATTTTCGTTCCCCAGGAAGCAGTTAGTTATATGTCAATCATTGTGATTGGTTTCCCCCTATTCCCCTCCCCCCCTTACCTTGTCCTCCTTGTATCGCTTTTCTCATTATTGGTCCTGAGAGGAGTTTATATGTCCTGGATTCACTGTGTTGAGAGCTCTTCTCTGTAACAGTGTACATGTTGTGGTCTAGTCGGGTTTATAAGGTAGAAGTGGGGTCATGATAGTGGGAAGGGGAAGCATTAAAGAGGAAAGTTGTGTGCTTTGTCGGTGCTATACTGTACCCCGACTGGCTCATCTCTTCCTTGTGTCCCTTCTGACAGGGGATAAAGTAGGACAAATTTGAGGAGCTCTCCATTCTAGATTTCTGTGTGGGGTCAATTTGAAGCCTCAGTCCAAGAGGGGTTTTGAAATGGCAAATTTCAGTTCCCCTTGTTGAGGATTTGCCTTTCTGCTGGAGATACCTGGAATCAGAGTCTACATTTTAACAAGCTCCCCAGGTGATTCATATATGTATATGTATATATGAATGTGCATTTATACATGAGGGTCACTTGGGGAGCTGTAAGAATCCCTTGGGGCTCTTTTTCAAAATGTAGATTCTGATTCAGTACATCTGGGGTGGAAAAGCAAATTCTCAGCAGAGGGGTGGACCAGTGTAAAACAATTTGAAGGCCTGGTTGCAATTGCTTCACAGATCAACGTCTGTCTTTAAATCCTCCTTTTGTCACCTGTCATCAGTGTTGTTCTTGAGAGCTGCGAAATGTACTGAGTATAAATACGGGCCACTAAGTTAGATTTGAATTTCAGATAAACAACAAACAATTCTCACAGAAAAGAAAAATGAGACAAATAAGAAGGGCTCAAGTACAAAGAAAATGTTTTGAGAATGATGATGGCAACAAATGTACAAATGTGCTTGCCACAAGGGATGGATGGATTGTGATAAGAGTTATATGAGCCCCCGATAAAGTGATTAAAAAAAAGAATAAATATTTTAAGTAAGCATTATTTGTTGTTTATCTGAAATTCAAATTTAACTGTGTGGCCTCTATTTTATCTGGCAATCCTATTCCTAAAGTACTCCCCAATAAATATTCTGCATATAAATTTCAGTCTCAGAGCTTGTTTCCTGAGGAACCTGGCCTATGACAGTTGGTACCAGGGAGTTAGCATGAGAAGCAGTCTCAAAATGGTATTATGCAACTGCTTTAGACTGGCAGCTGGCTCATAATAAAGACATGATCATCAGTGTAGATGTCGACCCTTGGCAAGTAGTTGTGGTCTAATTGTTCAAACTCTTCTTGGTAGGGAACTGGGATGGAAGAAAATACACGGGAGGAACATTTTGAGAGTTTCAGGGAAAAGAGAAACAGAACTGAATGACTGTTTGTCAAGGTTATTGATGCACTGGAGAAAGATAATGAAAGACTGAAGGTCATTAATCACTGATACAAAGTGAATTGTGAAAGCCAGAGGCCCTGTTGGCAGCAAGAAATACTCTCCTTGCCTGCAGCTGGAGGGAAGAAAAGCCCAAAAACCAGGATCAGGACTTAATTAGTAGCAGAGCACCAAAGAAGCTTGAGTTTTCTGCCTTTTTAAGTTAGCTATGCCAGTGTCAGGACCCTGACTGAGAAGAAGTGGGACCTTGTGATTTGGGATGGAAACGTTTGGGTCAATGCACTCTGAATCCTCTGAGGCTGTAAAATAATCTACTCTCCCTTTAAAGGCTAGCACTCGCTCTCTTAAAAAAAATGATGCAGAAGATTTTGTGTGGCAGGACATCCGCTGCCCTCCATAGGCTCTAACCCCATGTCTCCTATCATAAAACCAGTATCTAGAGTCCACTCACCGCTAGGGAGTAAAAGGACTTTACACTCAAGGAGTTAAGGGATGTTTGCAAACCCATCAGGCACTTATGGAGCGCACTTTTCGAAGAGACTTCAAATGTTTGTGGAAAAAATTCCTATGGGGGGGCATCACTGCCCTTTGGTGGTGGGAGTAGGAGGCCCAGCCGTTGCTCCTGGAGAGCTGCTGCTGGAATTGAACCTCCATTCCAGTGGGCTGCAGTCCTGTGCACAACCACTATGCCACCGGGGCTCAGCTCAAAATTCCTATCTTTTAATTAAGTTTTTTAAATACATATTTTAATATTAGTCCTCAAACTTTTTCAAGCTTCCTCTTCCCTGATGTTTCTGGAAGTCATAATGGATGTGCTGGCTGAGGGACGTTAGTCTAGAAGCATGACTGTTAAATGAAGGTCCGTGCTGATGGGAAGAAAAGGGAGAACATGGAGCTCCCTCAAACAAGGTGGGAACAATTATATCACAACAACACAGAGGCAGCCAAGAAGACTGCTTATGGGGATGGTTAATAAGACCATGATATTTTCAGGGGCAAACTTAATTGAGCAGCCCAAAAGTGACTAGTTCAAGTAAAACAACCAAAAGAAATCAAGAATGGGTAATTTGGAGTGAGGGCAGACACTCCCATAATTTAGAGCCAATGGACTGAAAGAGAGACCCATCTCCAAGAAAAGCCAAGTTTATGAGGGAGCTCAAAAAGTTTGTGGAAAAATGAATTAAAAGATAATAGATTTTTTTTCCTTGAAATCTTTGAAGCCCCCTCATGTATGGTCATGATTTCCTCAATCCTTCTCCAAAGAAACCAATGGCCATTTCCTCAAGAAAGGGCAGTATCCTAACATTTTGAGGTCTGTTGCCTGTAGCCTCTGAGTAGACCTAAAATTTCATCATGATCTTCCTGGAAGAGGGGTGTGCTTGGTGAGTCATTGGCCCAGGTCCAGCTCAGGGTGAATCCTCCAATAGTTATTTCTTTAGTCTCTAAATGTGTTGTAGAAATAAATATACTTGGAAGTTTTCTGAGTCTAAGATTTTATACTCCTTATAGGCCAATAAACTAGCTTGTTACTGTTTAATGGATGCTGGAAGGATCCATGAGACTTCTGGGTCAATGACCAAGGATTTTATTACAGCACAACAAGCAGCATGAACTTCGTGCCTGTGTCAGTTTCCCTTGCCTTATGATTCCCACAAGTGTGACACAGAGGAGTCCAGATGTAGTCCTGCTTGTGCAGGATTCACATTGCTTAGCAGTAAGCAGTACATACCTCTGCTTTTTGTCTTGGAAAGAGAGAGGCAACTTCATCCTTTGGGGCTGTTTGCTGCAAAGACAGCCCTGAGAAATTTCCAGGTAGAAAGTAGTCAAAGCCTTGCCTTCTTGGCATACCTCCATAAGAACGTGTAAGAACTCCAAACTCCATGGAACATTGTTTCTCCCCAACATTGGCCCTTTGGCCTGTGAGCAGATCTATTATAGTGAAAATGATTATGAAGAAGTCTTTGAAACTGCTCCCCCAGACCCATCAAAAGGATCAAATAAAAAACCAGACCTTACTTCAGGGTTTTTGGCAAAAATTAGAGGTACCCTTTAAGAATAAGTCAGGAGTGATGTTTTCTCAACCTATCCTTATTAATACACACTGAGCTAACCACCTTAGGATATCAAGAACATAAGAAAGACAGGAACTTTTACCTAGTTATTTTGGATTTTTTGTCTTTTTCAAAGATGAACCTAATCCTAGTTTATAGCATTCTCTTCCCCTTTCCTTCTTTTTACTGTTGCGTTTATAATGCCTTTAACAATTCCTTTAATGAATCTTATAAGGAAAAATATTAATCTCATGTGTCTGGTCAGTTATCTTGAATTTGAACTGCTGATTATTCTACAATCCTGTAGAATAGAAACAGCATTAAGATGATACAAAGTAAATTCAAGTAAAAGAAAAGAAGAATCATCTAGTATTCCACTACATAACAAAAGCAACTCTTTTTTTAGTGTCATTGCTAGACTTTCAGATTTAATAAAAATTTTGTTTTGCTTCCCCCGCCCTCGTGTATCATCAGTATATGCATTAGCTACATAGTGCCCTCGATTACAATTTTGAAGAACTGTACTCAATGAAGCGTATTTATCAGAACTGAACTAACCTTTCCCCTGTTTCTCGGGAGTGGGATTATTGAGTCCAAGAATATGAACATTTCTATGGTTATTGAAATGTATTATCAAATGGTGTTCCGAAAGGAGTACAGAATTTTTACGTTATAGGTTCATCAATATAGCACACCATCTAATGCACTGCTTTGAAGGCTAAAGTAAGTTCAAGTCCATTAACAAGAGAGAATTTGGATGGGATCATAACTAGAGTAATGCTATTGAGATACACATGCCCACAGAATGTTCGAAGATGATGCAGGGAGAGTCGTTTGGGGCTCAAATACTGAGCCTGGATTATGGAATGCCAATCTAAGGAAATGGGGCTTTATTGTATAGGCAACGAAGGCCTGTAGGTGCTGTTGGGAAACCATTGGACTACTATCCACGAAGTCGAGGGTTCAAGTCCATCCGCTGTTCCCAGGGAGAAAAAGGAGTCTATCTAATTCTACAAAGGTTTATAGACTTGGAAACGCAGATAGGGTTATTATGAGTTGAAATGAATTCAATGGCAGTGGATTGTTTTGTTTTTGTGTGTGTTTTTTTTTAATATGAAGCCAATGAAGACCGGCTAGAAAACAAATGATGCTTTATGATTATATCTGACTATGTTTGGATGGATTGGAGACAAAGGAGTTGAGAGAAGAAAGGTGAGGAGATCGGGAGATAGGAAAATAGGGATATCACTTTGTTTTGTTTTGTTTTGGGCATCACCGCCCTCTGGTGGGAGTGAATCACTTTGAAATAATTACAGTATCCCCCAAATGAGAAGACACAGAAAGCTGAGCAGAATGCTTAAAGGTTAATGGTGGCAGGTTAATTGGGCTTGATCTGCTTCCTCTCAAGTTTTTGTTTTTTAATGCCTAAAGAAACAACAGCAAAAATGTATGTATACTAAAAATCAGACAAATTTGCATGTAGACATACAAATGAGTAAAATATGTAAATTTTTAAAAGGAAAGGCTATGTGCTTCTTTTTAAGTTTCTTTTTCCTAATTGCATCATGATTTGGTTGGATTGAGAAAATTCTCAATGAGTCTTTTCTGAAACTGTATACATCCAAGAACTGAGGAAGTCCTGACTCATGCCACTACCTCCTTCATCACCTGCCCTGACTCCAGAGTGAAGGGGCTATGTTGGCCAGAAAAGCTGAAGTCATCTCCTGGGCGAAGAGGAAGGACTGTCTTGAAGAGAAACTATTATGATGGCGGGTTGGGGGGGACTGGTGGGGAGTTAAAGAGGGCTTTAGCTCTAATGCTCATTTTAATTTTTTTAGTTACACTTTTTCATTCTTATTTCTAATGTCATTTTGATGAAATTATATTTAAAATATAGTCATGAGACATATGAAACACCATTTTCCTACTACTCATTTTTATAGTTCAGTGCTATTCGCTGTAGTCAGAGTGCTGTGCAGTCCTCAACACTATGTCCAAAAGTTTTTCATCACTTCAGACAAAAACTCAGGAATTATAAAGTCAGTTATTGTTTATTTATTTATTTATTTATTTATTTGGGCATATGGAAAATACTCAGATATTATACACATAATTAAAAAAAACACTGGGCAAAACAGAACTTACCAGGACCTGGGTAGATTTTCCTACATTTTCCATTAGTTATCAATGCTTATTGTCAGTTCACAATCTCCTGTTTTGCTTTTTTTCCTCCAGTGTCATCAAAACCTTCCCTCTGGCTTCTCCCCTTAGCCACTACCCATCATATTTGGAGCTTGGGCTATGTGAAGGGGGGTCTTGTCTCTGGGGTCCCATTCTCGTGTCTTTCTTCCTTCCTTGGTGGGATTACCCAATAAGCAAGTTAAGCACAAGCTCATTAACTAATTTCTATTGAACAGTCTCACATGGGTTTTACTCTATGAGGTGAAAAATATGTGAAACAGTTTGTTACTATTCCTTACTGGGTACTCTGTCTCTGTCATTGATTGTAAATTTGAAAGAGGCTTTAGTTCTGTAAGAAGATTCTGTGGTGTCGGGAAAGAAGACAGATAAATGCCAGTCATAACTCAAAGTAGAATCTTTTTTTCTCTCCTCTCTCTCTCTGGCTTATGTTATTGTTTTGAAACCATTTTTAAATTAAAAGATCGCTTTATTGGAGTCTCTTACAACTCTTATTACAATCCATACATCAGTTGTATCAGGCATATTTGTACATATGTTGCCATCGTTCTTTTCTAGACATTTACTTTCTATTGAATCCTTGCCCAGCTCTTCTTGCCCACCCGCCCTGTGACTCTTTGATAGATTATAAATTACTTTCATATATCACACCAAACACTGTCTCCCTTCCCCCATGGTTTCTGTTGTTCTTCCCCCTGGAGGAGGGTGTGTGGTTATGTGCCAATCATTGCGATTGGTGTTCCTTCCTCCACTTCTCTCCCCCCCTCCTTCCCCCTACTCATTCCTATTCCTGGATTCTGTGTATCCTGAGCTGTAACTCTTATCTATACCTATGTGCCTGCTCCAGTCCAGTCCAGAATGAGAAGCCGCACTAGGATCATGACAGGGGGAGGTGAGGAAGTCTGAAGGAATCAGAGGAATATTGTGTCATCTCTTGGTGCTCTACTACACCCTGGTTGACTTATCTCTTCCCTGTGACCTCTCTGCAGAGGGATGTTCCATTATCTGCAGATGGACTTTGGGTTGCTGCTCCAACAGCCCATCATTCTCAACACCATTTTTGTTTGTTGAAACCATTATATTAGATGATAATCCACTTATTATACTATTCCAAAGTTCAGTAATATCAAGATGTGTTGTACAATCTCTAGCACTATGTTTCAAAACATTTTATTCCTTCTTTATCTCTTTAATATCAGCTTCCCTGTACTGTCCCACCCCTGCCATGCCCCCTACTGTACCCTCCAGGAGCCCTACAGATTCATGCATCCTGGGTTTCATATATTAAAACAACATAGAAAAATACCTAACAGGGAGTCAAGAAGACTATCGACAATGACAAAATGCAAAAGAGACAAATCCCAATATGGGAAAACAAAACCCACAGAAAATATTAAAAACCAGATCAAGTATATAGTACCTCAAAAGGGATATCGAGTGACAACATTTTGACTGTCAGTTATCATTTTTTATCTACTATAATTATCTCTTTAATACTCTCAGTTTGATAACTAGGCTATTCTCATCCCTCAATTATGGTTAAAGAGAAATCACTGGAGACTTACTGCCCGTGTAGACCCTGCAAAAGTATTTCTGTCTTCCCCTGTCATCCATAACCTTCTACACATGAGAATCTCACAATTTAAGCTCTGGTACTATTCCTTCCTGTGGATTTTCATTATATAATTTACAATAATGGATTGAGACATTGGTGTGCTTCTTCCAGGTGGGCTTAGTTGACTTCTCATTTAGATGGCTCCTTGCTTGGAAACAAGCTTTAAAGACCTCAGGCACAATCCTTTCTGATAGTCACACTTTGCTATAGGACCCATATCTTCTGTGTTTCCTCCATAAGGGCAAGTGATGAGCATGGCCATATCATAAGAACTAATTGTTCTTAGATTGGAGCCCCAAATCCATTCCTGAATCTGTTTTTCTTGGTCTTCAACTTTGAGATATCCTTGTAGAGAATCTTATCACTTATCTCCCTGGAGCATAAGGGCCTTCTGTTTATAGTGTCATTAATTATCCTGTGGTACTAATTTAAAACACTATTGAGAAAGGGAGATTAAACAGGTGTAGGCAGAGCAAGGGGCTTGCCCCATCACGATACACGAACCCCTCACTGCCCCACAGTGCTAAGGGGGACAGCACTGGAGACACATGTGGGTATTGTGCAGGGTCTGCCCCTCCCCCTCCCACATGCATGCACACACACCAGAGCAAAACATGAAGGGAGTATAGAAGAAGCAAAAGGAGCAAAGTAGTGAAGTCTCTGAGGAATCCCCCAAATAGACTTTGGTATCGGTCATCAGGGCGTTGCACTTCACCAGATATGATTGGAAAACAATCAGAAGGGCCAGCAGACAGACCGGGAACTAGTTATAGGCTTCTCTCCCACCCCCGACTTTTTCCTCATGTCTATCCATATAAGATAGGCCGAACAACCAATCTCAAGGAGAAAAAAAAATGGGTTCAGCATCTCCAGGGTGTGTGTGTGTGTGGGGGGGCATGGGTGAAGAGGAGGAGGTGGGAGAAAAGTGAGGGGGTTCCAAGAAGCCCAGGGACAAGGGAACAATAAGAGATCTAAAATTGATGGTGAGTAGAGTGTAGAATGCCAGGTGGGGAGTGAACAAGTGCAATGTAGCCAAGACAAAGTACTGAGAGTCGAATGAAGGGGGAGCATGATAATGGGACAGGAGGAAAATAAAAGAAATAGATGTTTTTGGCTTTTTTTGCATCACTGCTCTCGGTGGTGGGAGTAGGAGGCCCAGCCCCACTGCTAGAATTGAACCTCCGTCCCAGTGGGCCGCAGTCCCACGCATAACCACTACGCCACCGGGGCTCAGCCCTAAAAGAAATAGATGAAAGAAGTAGGAGGCAAAAGACATTTCTACAAGTACAAATATAGGCATGCACATATATAAATATATTAATAGGGATATAGGTCTAGGTACACATATTTGCATGTTAAGTATTAAGGTAACAGATGGGCTTTGGATCTCTACTCAAGTACTTCCTCAACACAAGAATACTTTGTTATAAAAACCTGGCATTCTGTGATGCTCACCTTCCTGATAGAATCACAGAAGTCAAAATGGGTGCACAGGCAAATGTGGTGAAGAAAGCTGATGGTGCCCACTGGTAAAAGATATAGCATCTGGGGTCTTAAAGGCTTGAAGTTAAACAAGCAGTCATCTAGCAGAGAAGTAGCAGGCCCACGTGGAAGTAGCACACCAGCCTGTGTGATCATGAAGTGTCAATAGGATCAGGTAATAGGCATCAGAAGACCCCAAACAAACAAATATATTGATGCAAATGATGGAGATCAGAGAGAAAACCCAAAGTCCCTCTGTAGATAGTTGGACATTCCCTCACAAAAGGGTACTAGGGAAGGATCCAGTTAGCCAGGGTGCACTACAGCACTGATGGAACACACAACGTTCCTCTAATTCTTTAATGCTTCCTCCCCAACAGTGGACAGTGTAATATATGAAAATAATAATAATTTATAAGTTATCAGAGGTCCCTGAGGGTGGGGGAGGGAAAAAAGGAGCTAATATCAAGGGTTCAAACAGAAAGAAAATGTTTTGAAAATGATGATAGCAACATGTACAAATGAGTTTGATACAATTGATGTGTGGATTATTATAAGAGTTGTAAGAGCCCCCAATATGATTATTTATTAATAAAAAATTTTAGGTTAACTATACATCACAACACATGGATTATTACCTGTACAGAATAAATCCTTACATGACTGAACACTATTTGCCCAAACTATGGTAACTGGTGTTCAGGCAATATTTATATTATTTGCTTCCAATGTCACACCAGTTTTCCAGAATAATACATTTCTTAATACAACAAGTAGGGCATTGAGGTAATAAATGAATGTCAGTCCACTGACCGATAGTTCACTGCTCTTGGTATAGTTACCTTCTGCTCCTTCACACACCATGTAGTTTCAGGTTCCAGGTGTGTTTGAGGTAGAGACTAGTTCATCTAGTATTGTTTCTACATCACACCTCTCTGGTATGTCCTTTGAAGCGTATTGTGCATCTTGAAGATCTAAGATTTAATGTCCCAGTGTCATATGGTGCATGGTCTCCAGAATATTGGACTAATATGACTTATTAGTGTGGTACCAAGTATACTCCACACTTAGGGTCCATAAGTATCGTTAGCCATTCCCCCACTCTCCCAGCTAGGATGTTGGTCATCCCACCCTTTCTACCAACAGTCATGCACTTATCATTTCCAACACATGTATGCACCCTTCCTCCTCTCCTGGCTTGATTTCTTCCATCTGTATCCTTCATCACTCTGGTAGGAATGTCTGGATGTATGTATGGATTATGATAAGATCTGTATGAGCCCCCCCATAAAATGATTGTTTATTTTGTGTTTTTGGGGGGCATCACTGCCCTCTGGTGGGAGTAGGAGGCCCAGCCTTGCTCCTGGAGAGCTGCTGCTGGATTTGAACCACCAGCTCAGAGGGTCCCAGTCCCACACACAACCACCACACCACCGGGGCTCAGCCCAAAATGATTTTTTTTTTTAAGAAGAAAATAAATGATCAAAAGATTTTTTTTAAAGATGAGTAAATTTACCCTGGCTATTGGAAAATCCAATACTGCCTAGTTGGTGTCCTAAAGAGCACTTTCTCAGTCCGTAAGCAGAGTAGTCCCACCCTCCCTGGGCTCTGAGAGAAACAGCGCACTGCAGAGAAGAGTCTCCCCACCAGTTTCATCATCAGTTGTCTACTTCTGAGAGAGCAATTTGCAAAATCTTCCTTTAAGCCAGAAACTGTTTTCTAAATGGGCCAAGATCTCTAGCAGAAGAACACCATATTTAAGCCAAAATCCAATACTTAAGCCAAAAACAAGGATTCAAAACACAAATTGAATAATATATTTATCACAATTCACTCTGAAGCGAACTAAAGAAGGTCTTAGGCTTAGATTTGCTAAATGAGAGAGTCCTCTCAAAATATAGATTACACATTGAAACCGGTTATTAGAGATTGCTTTCCATGGGGGCCTTTAAAAGTAGAAGAGAGAATCATTCTTCTTGAGTGGTTTGACTGAAGTCCTGCTCAGAAGCAAAAACTGAAATAAATGCTCTTCTGAGGTCCCCTCTGACTCATTTAGTGTCTGATTTTTAAAAAATCCTTTTATTGGGGGCTCGTACAACTCTTATCACAACCCATACATAAGGTATGATTTTTGACAAAGCTAACCCCACACACGCACACCCCACTGTTCTCATCCGGGTTATCCTGGCATGGCAGAGGAGGAGAGGTGTACCAAGGCGTGACACTTGGGATTACCTCGCTGTGGGAATGGAGAAGACATGATTACAGTGCTCTGTCAGGCCACCAACTGAGCATTTAATGTAAGCAGGCAGCACAGTCAAATCCTTCGGTTATCTCCAGAAGTCTTGATGAATCAGTCAATTTGTTCTTGAACAAACTAAGCAAAATAGTTATCCCACCCCCAAAGAAATATGGTGAAATCCGAAGATGATATTGATCAGAGCACAACATAGGTGTTCTTTTCTTCACACACATAGTTGGTGTCCAATTCTTATTCAAAGTCTAGGGCATATGACATTTTAAAAATGGATTGCCCGTGGAGCCCATTTATTGTAAATTCCAAGGTATGTGTACAACAATCATAGAAAGCAGCTTTGGAAGAAATGTGCTTTTCTTCATTTTCCTGCAATTCAATGTCTCTTTTGTGTACCAATCTGCCAAGGAGCCGCTTCTTCATTTTAGTCGATTCAAGATGCCCATTGCCCTTTCCCTTAGGGCTCCCTCTAGACATGGGGGCTTACCTAGGACCTCCACATCAGATCCTGGGTGAATAGTATCTTGCCCTTATTTGTCAGTTCTTCCTGGCACCTGCCTAAAGATACCACATTTTTTCTCCTTGTCTCATTCTTCTGTTGTGGGCCCAGGTGCTGTTATACTGTCTCTCCTGACTGCAGGGCCTCTCCAGACACATGCTTTCCTTCAGCATTCTGAAATGCCAGAAAATTAGGTGCCTCAGATCTTTGTTCCTCTCAGTGTGTGGAAAGCATCTTCCTTCTCGCCACCCTACAGAGAGGCCTGGGGGGATACTTTGAGGTTGTCTCTGTTCCAAATGCTGAGATATACAACTCATACATTTCTTCTGTACCCTCTCAACTTTTGTGGGCTTGAGCTAAGGGTGGGGTAGGGGAGGCACAGATTTCCTTTGCCCTTCAATTCCTTTTTCCTACTGTTATGAGAGGAGACTAGAGAAGCACCTGGAACCCTTTCTAAGGAACACACCAGTGTCTAAACTGTCCTCTGCCTCTCTGATTCAATCTTCATCTTTCCATTCTGAAAAAAACCTTATATAATCTTAGAGATATCAGATCTTCCAGAGCTCTATCCATGCTCTGAGGTCTTTAACGTTTGGGCTTGTCACACTCAGAAAGTCTTTTCTGCTGTAATGGCCCTTTCTTGAGGTAAGTTCAAAGCTCATCATATTGCTTTAAATAGGATACAAAGGAATCATGAGATATTAGAATCATATCTGTTAGTTTATCAAAATATGATGTTACTCTCATGGAAATGTGACACTTATGGAAAGTCCCTGTGTGCAGAGTAGAATTACGCCATAGAATTTTCAAGGCAAACCTTTCAGAAGTAAATTATTAGGCCTGTCTCCCAAAAATCCTCTGGGGGATTTGAGCTATTAACCTTTTGGTTTAGTTGTGGCGGTCATGTACTTATGTTAATTTCATGATTGAGATGTAGGGGTGGAGTCTAGCCTGTTAATCTGGAGATAGACATTGAGTAGTCAATGAGGCCTCTGTGTGGGCATGGCTTTCTCCTGAGACTTCTGGGAAATCTCACGATATTTCCCTTGTGGAGATGAGACGCTATCTCCCCAGTTGTTGGGAGTGAGTCTCAGAGTCAACGCACTACAGACAAGACAAGATGGCAGCATCCGAGGAGCCGGAGGAGAAGCCACACAGCCTTGCCCCGATAGAACCAGACCCCTGAAATTGGAGAGGTCACCTGGAGACCCCTGCCAGCGCTGAGTTGCTTCTACCACCACTGGATGCTGTTGATGGACCCTGAGTCCTGGAAACAGGAGCCATGAGTCCCTGCCAGCACCAGGACTCTGCACCCTCTAGCCTGTGACTTCATGAGTCGGAAGGAGACATTATAGACTGGTATCGGACATATGAGCTAATATCGGACTTATGACTTTGAACTGGACTGGGTTGGGATGCTTTCTCAATGTCGCATTCCTCTTGTATATAAACCTATCCCTTATATCCATATGCGTGTCTATGAAATTTGTTTCTCTATTTTACCCGGACTAACACAAAAGTCAAGGACTAACCTTCTTGTACCACCACATTTTTCTTTAATGAAGAGAAACAATGAGAAGTGGGAGATTTTAGACCTAAGTAAGAAGCAGAAATCTCTTTCTGGAGGAATTGCTGAACTGAAGAGAACCTACTTCCTTCTTATGGTCCCAATTCATCCCAATTTTAGTTCTTATTGAACACTCAAGCAGTATTAGCTACTGAGATGCCAATGTCTACTTCATCTGCACCTGGAAAATGCCATCCCCTGAGAAAACCCAAACACACTGCACTTGGGTTGATACTGATTGACTGCAACCCTAGAAGACAGGGTGTAACTGCTCCAGAGAGTTTCCAAGGCCACGGTAATCTCTTCGGAATCTAACCGCCTCATCTTTCCCACGGAGCAGGTGGTGGAATGGAACTGCTGACCTTTGGGTTCTCAGATGAACACTTCAGCCACTGCATCCTCAGGGCTCCTCCCTAGGAAAATAGGAGTGTATCCCTCCGTTCCTTCTGGGTTTGAGTTAGAACCTCATGCAGGATGGGGGTCCCTCAGTGGGTGCATAGATGCCTGCTCATCTCACCCTCAGATAAGGAAAGTGGGAAGAAAAAGTAAAAACAAATGAATCTCCCCTACCTTGGAAATTAGCTCTTGAACAGATTGCGCTAGCACTTGTAATCACTGCCTTAGCTACTAAAATTGATTAAATTAGCAGTTCTGAATTTTGCCAAGACTTTTATAGGCTTTTTTTCTCTCTCAACAAATTAAAACCTGGCTTGGAGGGAGTGTAGTAGACTGGGACATTTCTCCTCCTGTTATGAGATGCTGGGGGGACTGGGGTAGCAAGTTTTTCATAGTTTAAAAAACAACAAACAAAGATTAATTCTTGATTATTCGTCTCTTGTACCAGGACTCCAGCCTGGGTAAGTGGGAGGAAAACCAAAGGAACACTGAAGAATTTAATAAATATTTGTGATTTTTAATAGTTATAATGGACAGAGCCTGTGAATCTTGTAAGAAATAAAGTGATTTCATTTCAAAGATAATGTTTTGACCTTTGGTAATATATTACTGGCTTGAACAAACATATTTTCATGATGTAAATTTCACACCTAGTGCAAATGGATTTAAAACAAATTTTTAAAATTTGAATGCATTTGGCATAAAATATGATAGCTAGCAAGCAGATTCACTGCTCAAAAATCTAGAAATGGTCTAAAGTTCAGCTTCAACATTGAGAGGGGAGTAGTTTAATGATGCAAAAGTGTATTGTATGATGTACAAGGTAATATATTGCAGTATCGACCTCAAGTTTAAATGAAGCACATATTTTTACTAACTCCTGTATTCATCAACTTTCAAAGTGTGCATTTTCCCTTGTGTTATAATTGGAAGTGAAAATAGGACACAAACTCTAGATATACTATATATATATATAAGTATGTAGGATGTTTGCAGTAGTTTTTTAAAGCTGTGCATGAGTAAAAGTCCAAGAGAGAAGACACTGAAACATTATTAGTGGCTACCTTATGAATGGTGAATAAAATATGATCATTTCTTTCCTTTTGACATTTTCAAAGTCCTCTGTAATGAACATGTATTTCTTTTATATTAAACACATAAATTAAAAATTCTACCTTTAATGGAAAGTATTTATTTCCCACTCTGCCACTTGTAGTTCGCAAATACAGTGTTTTCTTTCTTTCATGTTCCTCATGATTGTTTGAAAAAGTGGTATGAGCAAAAATTAAAAACTGAAGTAGATGCTGAGATTCCTCAGCATGCTCCATATGGTGTTATCAAGAAGCAGGTATCAGAACATGGGTCAAACACACTTTGGTCTTCAAAGTAATAAAGATACCAAATAGTCATAATTTCAGTTTAACTCTCCTCCCCCTGTGACTAGATTGCTGTGCCTTTGAACTGCCCACTGGAAACCGCCAGGTGTATAAATGCTCAGATCTCTGTAAGGTTGACAAGTGCTTCCCTTCACCACACTTAATTTTACATAATGATATGAATGCAGGAACGTCATGGTGTAAAGTGGTAGGGAAATATAAGGTGCTAAAATTAGGTAGAGCAATATAGTTAAAAGCCTGTGGAGCTGCCTGTCGATTGCTGAGGTTGTTGCAGATTTTATCTATAGACCTAGTGAATTCTGCTGATGAGGAAGGTGATCGAAACCTGAACAACTAGGATCAAAAGGAGAGGCTGTCTTTGATCATCTATTTGATTGAAAGTATAGTCACAATTTTCTTGAGTTTTCTATAGGTGCTAAACGTATTCCAAATAGCACCTTCTCTTTGACTTTTAATGCTGCTCTTGGCACTGGTTTGTTAAAAGTATGTGACAAATCTTTAGGAAAACAAGTATGCATTTGCCTGATTTACCTCCCTGTTGGAAAGGAAAGAAAAATGTCAAGCATGAAATCATGAATCCTATAAACATTGCCAAGGTAGACAAATTCATGAATTAGTTACTTTCAAGTAGATCTTAATTAGCGTGTTTATTCCAGTAACTATTTCTTAGAGCTCTTTTCTGTCCCAGCTCTGCACTCTCAGTTACATCACCATTTCATCAAATCTGCATTGAGAACCTTAGACGCAATCCCTTGTGCCACATCTCAAAGAACATCTCTAAATTTCTATATGTGAATAGTTAAAATGAATCTCCAAAGATTATTTCAGTGTTTTCCTGTCAGAAAGGAGGCCTTGTGTTATCATTTCGGATGCTATTGTAAAAGAAAGACCCCATGTATCCAACAAGATATAAAGTTAAAGAAAATCATAAAGTTAAGTTTCCAGAACAAAATGAGCCTTAATGAGTGCCTCATACATTCTTGTAGTCTGTCCAAAAGACCTCCAAATTTACTAATACCTTGGTATCTGTCAGAGTCCTGGCATTAGGGCATATTGACAAAGACAGCAGGGAAGAAGAGAGTACACTAGAATAATACTGAGTTAGAAACTTCCTAGGCTCCAAACATGGCCAGAAGTGGCTAGTGACTCCCAGGATGTGGTATATTCAAAACATAACACATTGACGGCCGTTGAATCAATCCTGATTTGAAGTGACCCTACTGGTTGGGGTCGAAATGCTCTTTTGGGTTTCTGAAACTAATTCTTTAGGTATAGCAGTCTCCTTTTTCAGAGCAGCTGGTGAGTTAGAACTGCTGACCTTGCGGTTAGCAGCTCAGCACTATGCCACCAGGATTCCTAGGTGGTATATTACAAGTTGGCCACCCTGATGCTGGGTGGAGGCAGGCCAATATTTAAACAGATAAAGTAAGGCCAGGTAGATGGGGCACAGGGATAGAAGCAAGAGTAAATATGATAGACCCCCCCAGAGCTACTTATATTTATTTATTCACAAAACCACCTCGTTGCCTTCAAACTACTCTCCATTACACCGAGTAAGTTTGCCAAATCTCCTCTTCCATTCTTGGAAACATGCTTCAAACTCATCCATTTGGGTGGCACCTCCCTTGTTTTTTTTTTTCCTTCACTTCTTCTATGTCATCAAATCACTGTCCTTTCATGTTCCTCTTTATTAGCAGAAAGAAAAAGAAATCGCACTGGAGCAAGGTCAGATGATTCAGGTGCATAGGGCACAAGTGGCATGCTCAGTTTTGCCCAAAACTGCCTCACCGAGATGTTGTGAACAGATGCATCATTGTGGTGGCAAAAGCCAGTCACACGTCTGCCACAAATCAAGTCTTCTTTGTCACGCACTATTATGCAATCTTTTCAGAACTTCTAAATAGAAAGCTTGATTAACAGTCTGACTTGGTGGAATGAACTCCAACTGCACTATCCTTCACATAAAACGAAACCAAATTATCTTTTATTTCATATGAGTTTTTTGAAGCGTGAGGTGACAATGGAGTCTTCCGCTGGCTTGATTGATTTTTGCTTTCAGGATCATAAGAATAGCACCATTTCTCATCACCAGTAATGACCTTGGACAAAAAAAATCTGTCACTTTGGAGCTGTTCTCTCAAAGCACAGCATGTTTTTGCTCAATGCTCTCTTTTCTGCTCAATCAGAACTTGAGGCACTGGTCCTTTTCATTCCCAAATCTTCCATTAACATTCACTGAACCAAGCTCCAATATAGTTCAGATAACTTCCACGGCTCTTCAATTGTCAGTCAGTCTTCCAGCACAAGTACAAGAAGCTTGTTGACATTTCAGTCCATTTAGGAAGTTGATGGATGTCCAGAATGAGGTTTGTCATCAATTGACATCTCACCATTTTTGAAATGAAAAATCCACTTGGACACTTGAGTTTTTTCCATAATGATGTTCTTGTAAGCTGTGTTCAACATCACAACAATTTCTGTGGCACTTTTCCGGCACAAGAAACAAAATTTCAGAGCTACATGCTGTTCTCATAAATTGACCATTCCTCAAAATGAGGTTTGTGTGGAACTGTTTTTCTGAAAAAGATCCACTGTGGGGCTGAGCCCCGGTGGCATAAGTGGTTGAGTGGGGGACTGCGGCCCGATCCAGCAGCGGCTCTCAGGAGCAGTGCTGGGTAGCTCCCATGACCACCAGAGAGCTGTGATGCCCCTCCCCCCAAGAGACCAGAGAAACTTCCCAGGCAATGTCACTGTGTACACTAAGTCAGAGTGAGTTGCTTGATACTCGTCTACTTAGAAAAATGCATACTATGAAAGATCTGCCCAGCGGAGCGCTCTCTCTCTCTCTCTCTCTCTCTCTCTCTCTCTCTCTCTCTCTCTCTCTCTCGGAAGGATACCCACTTGTAAATGGTTGAGAACTGAATTAACCAGTGGATTTAGTTATAAGGAGTATTCTAAGAGTAGGAACTGGTGGAGAGTTAAGGTAGACAAAGAAAGTCAATATTAGGGCTAGTTCCTCCTCTATGAAAGGGTGACAATAATAGAAATTATTGAAAGAGTTAAATCAGATGATGTCTGAAGAAAAAGAAAAGTCAAAACCAGAAATTGATCAGGAACAAGTAGGAGCATAAAAGAAGCAAGAGGAAACAGAATGTTTCAGGGGAAAAAAAAAAGGCAGCAGGATTCTTTGAATGTTTCCAAGATTTCTAAACAATGCTCTTTCCCACCCCTGGCATATCTGAACCTTCTGAGAGTAGAGTCTCTCGTCACACCTTCCAACCAACACTAAAACTTCATTATCACAATTAGGCTAAGACGCTACATAAAAAGCTATCTCTGAACTCAATAATGCATATTGACAGAGAATTGCTTACATCTATTCAGCATCAACTGCCTAGGTTAATAGGGAAATAATCTAGTATGTAAATACATGTTCTCTTAGACTCTTAAAGCCAATTCAAATCCACTACCATCCAGTCATTTCCACCTCATAGCTGCTTTGTACAGTGTTTCTAGGTCTTCACGTCAGCAACAGTTAGCCTCCTTTTCTCCTCCTTTTCCAGAAAAGGGCTGGTGAGTTTGAACCGACAGCCTCGTGATTGGTAATTTTAACACTTCTGTGACGATGCTCCTGGGACCCCTTCCTCAAGTCAAAACTTACTCACTGGCATCAAGTTGATTCTGACTCATAATGACCCTATGGAATGGAGAACTGTGGGAAAGGCTTTTGGGTTTCCAAGGCTGTAAATCTTTATAGGAGCAGCAAGTCTCACGTGTCTCCAGCGAAACTGCTGGCGAGTTTGAGCTTCCGACCTTGCGTTTAGCAGCCCGAGACAGGATCTCAAAGGCAAAGGGACTGGCTGTAAAAGAGTTTAGCCAAACTCGATGACCCTCCACAACATGCGATCATATGTGTTGTCTATTGCTTAATAACAAAATTACCCCCAAATTCAGTGACTTAAAACAATTATTAACGCATCAGAAATCCTAGCATCTCTTAGGTAGTTCTCATTCAGAATCTCTCATGAGATTACAGTCAAACTGGCGGCTGAGGATACAATTGACTGAGTCTTGAAGATGAAATTCAAGCTCACTCTCTTAGCTGTTGGAAAGAGAATTTCATTTCTTCACCATATGAACTTTCGCATAAGCTAGCCAATGGCTAAGGAGCCCTTGTGACACTGAGGGTTAGGTGTTGGGTTGTGAATGGTTCAAACCCAATAGGAAAAGAGGAGGCTGTGTGCGCCCATAAAAGCTTACAATCTCCAAGTCCCTGTGGACGGTTGGACTCACTTGTGCTCTGCCCATCCTACAGGCTCACTCTGAGTCTCAACCAACTGGTGACAGTGGTTTTTGGTTTTAGTTTGGCTTAATACATGACAAATGACTTCCCGCAAGCCAGTCATATATGTAAAATAGAGCGATGCTCGGTCACCTTTTATGACCTTGTCTCTATATCATTCACCAGAGTACTGCCGCTTTCTGTTCATTTGAAGTGAGTCATTAAGTCCAGCCCACAGTCATGGGAAGGGGATGTGGGGGTGTGGAGATAAGGAGGCAGAAGTTATGGGGTCCTCTTATGGACTGGCTACCACAATTTTATCTACTTTAACACAAGATGTCATTTATCTTTTGCATAAACATCTCGAGACATGGATAGTTAATTTGAGAGGTAGTCTAATCCAAGTTTGAGAGAAATGTGCTTTAACTTACACTGAATTAAACTGTCCAGTAACTTTAATACATCAATTCAAATTCATTCTTGAAATATTCTACTGCAAATAATCCTTCAAATAGTTGAAAACATGTTATTCTTTTAGTCATTGGAGGACAAGCAATGCAAATTAATTTGACTGTTATGTGATGTGGGTTCCAATCTGTCTTCTATCTTGGTTATTTGCTTGGTCATGGCTTAATTTTTAAATGTATGGGCAAAAGTAACCCAATACCTTAGAAGCAAAAAAAGAAGAATGATGGCAACAGATGTACAAATATGCCTGATACAATTAATGTATGGGTTGTAATAAGTATTGAAAGAACCTTTAATAAAATGATCCAAAAACAAAACAACAACAACAATAAAGCAGCCAACACCAAAAGCAATAGAACCACAAAGAATAGAGAAAATTAGCAGGAGCTAGAAACAGTTTCTATTCACATTGATAGGTTTTTCCAGTTATAGCATATCATAGTTTCTTATCAAGCTTGCAGTTAATTGAAACTTCTATAAATGCTGACCTCATACTGCTATTGAACCACATGTCCTTTATCTTGAGCCTGTGCAGTTATTGTTTTTTTGGTTTGTTTTTTTTTTTTGACATCACTGACCTGGTGGGAGTAGGAAGCCCTGCCTTGCTCCTGGAGAGCTGCTGCTGGATTTGACCTGCTAACCCTGTGGGCCGCAGTCCCGCACACAACCACTTCACCACCAGGGCTCAGCCTGTCTTTTTTTTTTTTAAGTACCAAATGAGAGAGCTTACATTTATCTCTATTATCCCCAATAAATTTGGAAGATAACTACCTGGCAAATTGAATGGTAGAGAAACATATTTGTTCCTATTCCAAAGAAAGTCACCCAACAGAATACATACAGTTTCAGTGGTGTTTTTAATATCAAATACAAGTAAAATTTTGCTGAAGATAATTTTAAAAATATTTAAAAGAATTTAGAAATTATTTCAGCATCATGAAGGAACTGCCAGAAACTCAAGCTGAATTCGGAAGAGGACAGGGGATAGGGATATCATTACTGATATCAGATGAATCTTGGCTGAAAGCAGAAAGTATCAGAAAGATGTTTAAAGGTTTTATTTATTGTTTGATTGTGTGGATCATATCAAAAAATGGATAACATTGCCAAGAGTGGGAATTCTAGAGCTGTTGATTATGCCCGTGAGAAACTTGTTTGTTTTTTGGGGGGGACATCACTGCCCTCCGGTGGTGGGAGTAGGAGGCCCAGTCTTGCTCCTGGAGAGCTGCTGCTGGATTTGAACCTCCAACCCAGTGGGCCGCAGTCCTGTGCACAACCACTACACCTCCGGGGCTCAGCCCTAAACTTGTTTATAGAAAAGAGGACAGTAGTTCAGACAGAACAAAGGAATACTACATAGTTAAAAATCAGGAAAGGGGCTGAGCCCCGGTGGCGTAAGTGGTTGTGCGCGGGACTGCAGCCCACTGGGATGGAGGTTCAATTCCAGCTCCATGGAGCAAAGGCTGGGCCTCCTACTCCCACCACCAGAGGGCAGTGATGCCTAAAAAAAAAAATCAGGAAAGTATGCATCAGGGATGTATCCTTCAAAATTCTTTCTTCTTTTTTTTATTTAATTTACTTTTATTGGGGAATTAATGCCTCGCTCTGTATAAAATAGCACAGCACAATTGCTACTACTATCAGCCTCCAGACATCCCTTTCCTCCCTGGACTTCTGACATCATCATCTCCTCCTTACCTGGCAAACACCCTTAGTCTACTTGTTGTTCCTATAGGTTCATCAATCCTGGGTTTCCAAAATTCTTAATTTGATTTGTATGCTGAGAAAATATCTGAGTAGTTGAACTATATGAAGAAGAATATGATGTCAGGGTGGGAGGAAGAATCATTAACACTCTGTGGTATGCAGATGACACCATTTGCATGCTAAAATCAAAGAGAACTTGAAGCGCTTACTAATACCTTCAACATAGTTCACTCACTGCCATTGAGTCCCTGGTGAGTCAGTGTGATCCAAAAGAACCAGGAATGTTGGGTGTTATTCATAGAAGCTATTATGCACCTATTATACTTGATAGAGTAGAGAGTCAGATAAAGAGGAAGAAACTCAGCAAGATAGAGTGATAAAGTTACTGCAATAATGGGCTCAAACATAATGACCTTTGGGAGGTTGGGCTAATACTGAGCAGTGATTCATTCTTTGTTCATATGAATCAGAACCAACTGGGTGGCATTAATAACAGCACCATGTTTATCCCTATTATGTTGATTACCTTTCCCCCTTAATTACTTAACAAATTTTGAATGACTTATATGTGCACCTCTCAATTTTAATTTTTTTAGATGACACAAAACTTTGGTGACAACTTAATATTGACAAATTAATTTCCTCAACTCTAAAATGTCATTGATTGTAAGATGCATCAGGAATTTAATAACAGCTTTTTGGGAAAAATAACACTTTATTACTCAAATAAATCAACCATATGAGAGATGAATTATGATTTCAGCACTATTAAAATTATATATTAAGAAACTATAGATGTTAGATAATGGTATCAATATTCAGAAATATTTTGCCAGATTAAAAGATTTAGAAACATCTATATTAGTGCCAAGAAAATAACCCCATTAAAAATAATTTTATTTACTTGATCATTTCTTCATTCATCGTAATTTTCACAGAACATCTGCTCTGTGTCAAAGACAGTGTAAAGAAAAGATAAATGAGACATGGTGTCTGTTCTCTGGAGCTCATAGTTTACATTAAAAGACAAAGGACTCAATTTCTCTTTGAACACAATGGTTTTAAAATCAAGACTTTCCCTTTATTTGGGTAGCCTGCTTGCAGATATGACTGCTTTTAGAATATAGACTTTAGCAAATTAATTGTCTGGGTATATCTCCTCTGGGATCTTACTTTTTAAAAGAAGTCATAGAATAAAGGGATTGAATTAGGTTTTTTCCTAAGGTTCTTTTGGAATTAAAAAAATATAGAGAAAGATTAAAACAAATAAATACATCATGATAGATAGATGGAAAGAAAGATGGCAGAAAAAAAGAAAGATGTAGATAGATATTAGGAGATAAAACAGAAATTACTTCTGTATTTTTCAGAGAAGGTAAAATTCTATATTAGAGAAGAAAGATAAGTTTTTACTTAGGAAGAGACAGGGTAGTGATCATAAGCAGACCATTTTCACCTCTTCACTTTCTTAGGTTGTAAGTACAGACTTGAGACTCAATTTTCTTTTTGGGGGTGGGCAGGCATCACTGCCCTCTGGTGGTCATGGGAGCTATGCAGCCTTGCTCCTGGAGAGCTGCTGCTGGATTTGAACCACCAAGCCCGTGGGCCACAGCCCTACACTCAACCACCACGACACCGGAGCTCAATTTTCACTTGGGATTTTCTAAATTGCCAAATCATGGATTTATTTATTTTTAGCTTTATTTGACATACAATTCATATACCGTCTATCTTAATTTCATCTAGTCAAACTTTATAATTCAGAGTCTAGAGTGTTAAACATTACACCATGGAACCTAACTATAATTCAGCATGTTTTAGTATATTCAAAGATATGCATCCATTACCACAATCAATTTTAGAACATTTATAACACCTCAAAAAAAAATCCTGTGCCTATTAGCAGTCACACCTCATTTACTCCAGTTCCCCAGGATCCCCATGCATCTTACTGTAGTTTTGATTTGCATTTCCTGAAGAATTAATCCAAGGAGCCCTGGTGGTGCAGTGGGTTAAGCACTGGGCTGTGTGGTAGTTGCATTTTGTGCACATTTGAATTTCTGTGAAATTGTAGGAGTCCAACCTACCAATCAGGTCACAGCTTGATTATGGCTTCTTGAGGGTGTGGACTTTGAGACAAGAGAAACAGTGACAGCTTCCTCCTCTCTTGCCATTCACTTTCCTTCTTGCTGGGACTCTTTGCCTCAGCGGCAGCCCCATTGGGTTGTTTGTTCTGGGAGCTGTCTGCGTGTTTCCACTGACCTTGGATCCTCTCGACTTTGCATCCACTGGTCCTTTCTGCATCATCAGCCTTCTGTGTGAGTCTAAAGGACCCATGGACTTGAGTTGTACCAGTCTGGGATGCTTTCTTGATATTGTTATTTCTTGATAATAAAGTTTTTTCCTATACATATATGAGTGTTACTGGACAACCCAGTGTTTATCTGTACATCCAGTCTTACTTGGGCTGCTAACCAAAATGTCAGCATTTTGAACCCACCAACCATGCTGGGTGAGAAAGACAAGGCAATCTGTGGCATTGACAGCTTTCTGGAGCAGTTTGAGCCCGGCCTATTGGGTTGCTCTGAGATGTAATCTACTGGAAGACAGTGGAAACTCATCTAATTTCTCCTTTAGAGTTGTCTATTCTGAGCATATTCGATGAATGGAATCATAATATATGATCTCTTGTGACTGATTTTTTTTGGGAGGGACATCACTGCCCTCTGGTGGGAGTGGGAGGCCCAGCCTTGCTCCCGGAGAGCTGCTGCTGGATTTGAACCGTCAATCCAGTGGGCCGCAGTCCTGCATACAACCAGTACGCCACCGGGACTCAGCCCCTTGTGACTGATTTTTCTCACTTTGCATAATGTTCTCATTTTCCAATGTTGTAACATGTATCAATATTTTTATTGCTGAATATTTTGATGTATGACTATATACATTTTATTTATTCATTCATCAGTTGATGAACATGTGGGCTTTTCCTATTGTATGAATATAGTCACTGTGAACATTCATATGCAAATTTTTACTTGGACATATGCTTTTATTTCTGTTAGGTAGAATTGCTGGGACACAAGGTAATCCTTCTGAAGAATTTACAGACTGTTTTACATTTCTACCACCAGTGTATGATGGTTTGATTTCTCCATATCCTCTGTAGCATAAGCTATTATCTTCTTGACCATAGTCATAGTTATGGGCTTGAGCCAGCATCTCATGGTATTTTTGAATTTCATTTCCCTAATGATTTATGAGATTAATCTTCTTTCTATGTATGAAGGATATCAATAATCTTTTTTATATATGCTTTGAAGAAATATCTATTCAGCTACTTTGCTCATTTTCTAATTCAATTATTTGTCTTTTTATTTCTGAGTTGTAAGGCTTTTTAAAAATCATTTTATGGGGGGCTCATACAACTCTTATCACAATAAATATATACATACATTGTGTCAAGCACATTTGTACATGTTACCATCATCATTTTCAAAACATTTTCTTTCACTTGAGCCTATGCTATCAGCTCATTTTCTTCCTCTCCCTTGCTCCCTTCCTCATGAACCCTTGATAATTTATAATTTTTTTCCATGTCTTACATTGGCTTGATGTCTCCCTTAATCCACTTTTATGCTGTCTGTCCCCTGGGAGGGGACAGGGTTATATGTCAATCATTGTACTTGGTTTCCCCTGTCTCCTCCCACTTTCCCCTTACTCTTCTTATATGGCTACTCTCATTATTGGTCCTGAGGGTTTTATCTGCTCTGCCTTCCCTTTGTTTCCAGCTCTTATCTGTACCAGTGTACATGCTCTGATCTAGCCTGATTTGTAAGATAGAATTTGGGTCATGATAGTAGGTGGGAGAAAGCATTAAAGAATTAGAGGAAAGTTGCATGCTTCATTGGTGCTATTCTGCACCCTGACTGGCTTGTGTCATCCTTGTGACCCTTCTGTAAGGAGATGTCCAACTTTCTACAGATGGGTTTGGGTCTCTAGTCCGCATTGGCCCTCATTCACATTGATATGATTTTTGGTTCTGAATCTTTGATGCCTGATACCTAATTACATGGAGACCTCACGATCACACAGGCTGGTGTGCTTCTATGCTGGTTTTGTTGCTTCTCAACTAGGGGGCAGCTGGTTTATCTGTAAGCCTTTTAGACCCAAGACACTATATCTTTTGATAGCCCAACATCATCAGCTTTCTTCACCACATTTGCTATGCACCTATTTTGTCTTCAGCAATCGTGTCAGGAAGGTGAACATCATAGAATGCCGTGTTATTAGAACAATGTGTTCTTGCGTTGAGGGAGTACTTGAGTAGAGGCCCTATGTCTGTTTATTACCTTAATACTTAACATATAGGCACATAGCTCTATTTCCCTATCATTGCATATAAATATATTTACATACATACATGCCTGTATTTAGATCTCTACGAATGTCCTTTGCCCCCTAGGTGGTTTTCTCTATTTCCTTTTATGTTCCTCTTGTTCCACTATCATGTTCAGCCTTCATTCAGGCTTCAGTAATTCCTCTTGCCTACATTGCCCTTGATCAAGCCCTGCCAGGCATCCTATATCTTCCTCACCATTCACTTCAGATCACTTGTGGTTCCCCTGTCCCTGGGTTGGTTGACAACTCCTTTCCTTTCCCTGCTGCCACTCCCTCACCTGTGTCCCCCCTGGAACCATTGATTCCACCTTTCCTCCTCTGGATTGTTTATCCTGACTATCTTATCTAGATAGACATGCAGAGACAATAATAAGCACAAAAACAAGACAGAGCAAACCAAAACAACAAAAGAAAACAAAAAAAACCCCAAAACAACAGCAAAAGAAAAGCCTATAAATAGTCCCAGGTCTGTTTGTTGACTTTTAGGAGTATTTTCCATTCAAGTCTGATGGTAGGCCAGGCTCTGGCCTCTAATCTATTTTTGGTGTTCCCAGGGAACTTCATTGCTTTGCTTCCCTTTGCTGCTCTGTTGCACACCCTTTGTATTTCATCCTGGTGTGATGGGGGTCAAATCACACACAATTCCTGAATTGTGTCTTCCCTTAAATGCTGAGGGTCGGTGAGAGATGTTGTGTCATGTAGTGGGGCCGCCCTATAGTGTTGTAAGGATTCTTAATATGTTATGAATACCTGCTCCTGATCACATTCATGACTTGAAAATAGTTTCTTTTATTCTATGGGTTGTCTTTTCTTTTTATTGGAGCACAATAGTTTGAAATAGTTGTTATTAGTTTCAATTAGTCAATTTTTCTTTGGTGACTTGGGTTTTTGGTGTAAGAAGGGTATACTTTACCCAAGGTCATGAAGACTTATTTCCGTATTCTCTTCTAAGCATTTTACCATTTTAGTCCTTTCATTTAGGCCTATCAACCATTTGTTATTTTTTTGTATACAGTGTAAGGAATTTGATTCACTTATATATGGAGAGCCAGTTATCCCAATATTGTTTACTGAAAAGACTTATTTTAAAATAATAACTAGTTTGGTAACTAATATTCAGTAAGTATTAATGACAACAAAAATATGTTGGTAGCTTTGTGTGTATTAGGCACTGTTTTGAGACTTTTACATATATTATCATATTTAATCACCACTTATCTATCAGTTTGTCATGCTGTGATGACTTGTATGTTGCTGTAATGCTGAAAACTATGTTACTAGTAGTTCAAATGCTAGCACATTCAGCCAGAGTGAATAGGTTTTAGCAGAGTTTACAGATTAACTACCAAAATATGACCTTAAATACATTCACCTAAATTTCAGTAACATCTCAAGAGCAGATTTGCTGCATTGAGCACTAATGACAGAAGACCTGATGATTTGTCTTGCTTGGATATGCAATCGATACTCATAGAAGTAGCAGTCAGGAGATCAAACAGCATAACATATTGGTGGAATCTACTACATAAGACCTCTTTAAAGTGTGGAGAAACAAGATGCTACTGCAAGGTGGGCCTGACCCAAACCATGGTGTTTTTTTTTCCCAAGCCATGGTATTTTCCATCACTTCATATGCATATGGAAGTTGAACGTTGAATAAGGAAGACTGAAGAAAAATCAATAAGTTTGAATTATGGTGCTGGCAAACAATTTTGAAAGTACCATGGGCTGCCAAAAGAACAAACAGATCTGTCTTCAAAGAAGTACAAACAGAATGCTCTTTAGAGGCACGGATGGCGAGACTTTATCTCATCTACTTTGGACATGCAGAAACCAGACCCTGGAGAACATTATTCTTGGTGAAGTGGAGGGACAGTGAAAAATTAGCCAGCGGCTGTGACAATGGACTTCAGCATAGGAACATTGTGAGGATGACAGAGGACTGGGCGGGGTTTCCTTCTGGTGGACATAGGGTCACTACGAGCCAGCCCCAACTCTATAGCACCTAACAACATCAGTAACAAACTCTCTGAGGTGGAGAGCATGGGTTGAGGAGAAGCAAAAAAAAAAAAAAAAAGAATAAGTTCTCTTCCAATCCTACTTGGCTATTTTCAAGAGTAATGAGGATTCTGACCAGAAAGGGTGATAAGATGGTTCCAAGATATCTCGATAGGGGAGGTGATGCTCAGACAATAATGCATGCTCACATTGAATTTACAGTCTTGGGCAAAGAGATTATTGTTTAGGACAAAAGATCTTTTTTTTTTTTTAGTTTTTGGGCATCACTGCTCTCCGGTGATGGGAGTAGGAGGCCCAGCCCCACTGCTGGAATTGAACCTCCGTCCCAGTGGGCCGCAGTCCCGCGCACAACCACTACGCCACCGGGGCTCAGCCCGACAAAAGATCTTATAGACGAGATCAGTCAGTTGTTGCTATAATTTTCACTGAATTTTGGCAAGACAAATACTGACAACCAAAGACTTCTTAATTTTAAAGTAAGTGGAGGAAGTTTTTTTTTTGTTTTTTTTTTTGGCAACACTGCTCTCCGGTGGTGGGAGTAGGAGGTCCAGTCCCACTGCTGGAATTGAACCTCTGTCCCAGTGGGCTGCAGTCCCGCGCACAACCACTACGCCACCGGGGCTTAGCCGTGGAGGAAGTTTTTAATTCTGTTAAACTAATACGAGAGCTTGGTAGCCACAACAGGTAATATCCCCAAATAGCTTTTACATGATGGTTTATGGTTTTTTTGTTTTGATTTTTGTTTTGTTTTTTGAGGATCACTGCCCTCTGGTGGGAGTAGGAGGCCCAGCCTTGCTCCTGGAGAGCTGCTGCTGGATTTGAACTGCCAAGCCAGTGAGTCACGGTCCGGCACACAACCACTGTGCCACCGGGCCTCAGCCCACATGATGGTTATGACAGCCTAGGAAGAGACGTGTGCTGTAGGAGATGGGTTTGCCATTGAAGTTGATAAAATTTTATTAGTAATTGTCTGTATTTATGCTAATTCCATCCATTCAGATGGGATTTGAACATGTAAACTAGGATTTGTATATGTAAACTGCAACAAAATCCATTACAGCAAAACAATTATTCCAAATTGTTTTTGAGGATTTTCCCCCTAATATCCATCCATTGCATCAAGCACATTTGTACATATGTTGCCATCACCATTTTCAAAGCATTTTCTTTTGACTCTCACCCTTGATATCAGCTCATTTTTCCCTCCCTTCCCCACCTTTCCTCCCTCATGAAACATTGATTGATTATAAATTATCATTATTTTCATATCTTACATCTTCCACCATCTCCCTTCACCCATTTTTCTGTTGTTTGTCCCCTGGGCTCGATGGGGGAGGAGGGCAGATATGTTGATCATTGTGATTGGTTCTCCCAGGATTTTTGCTATATATTTTTCAACTTAAATTCAATTGGTAAAAAAAAAAATTCAATTGGTGAAAAGATGATTGAGGCCCTCTATCAACACCTGGAAGCTACTGAAGTATCAATATTGTATTTTGAGGTTTGAAAAAAGTATATCTATCTTGAGTAAGTAAAAACTCAAATATGCTTGTTAGGGTTTTTGTTGTAATTGTTGTTAGGTGCCATCAGGTGTGTCCAACTTAGGGTAACCCCCTATGCAACAGAAGGAAACACTGCGCAGTCCTGCGCCCTCCCTCCACTTAGTGTCAGGTTTGAGACCATGGTTGTAGCCACTGTGTTAACCCATCTGATCAAGGGTCTTTCTCTTCATACTACCCTTCTACTTTACCATAGAAGTCCTGGTGCAGTAGTGGGGTACAGTTTTGATGCTAACCTCAGAGTCAGCAGTTTGAAACCACCCTCCGTTACTCAGGGGAAAGAAGAGGTTTTCTACGCCTGTAAGACACCCACAAGGGCAGCTAATTATATGTTGTCCTCTAGGGTTTGACTGTTTAGTTTACTACTTTACTAAGTGTGATGTCCTCTCTAGGGACTGCCCTCTCCTGATAATGTCCAAAGTTTGGGAAATGCACTTTTCAAAAAATTGTATATGGAAAGGACTACAGTAAATTTTTTTTTGGGGGGGGCATCACTGCCTCTGGTGGTTGTGGGCTACCCAGTGCTGCTCCTGAGAGCCACTGCTGGATTTGAACTGCCAAGCCCAGAGGCCGCAGTCCTGCACTCAACCACTTACGCCACCGGGGCTCAGCCCAAAATTAAATATTTTTTGAGAGGAGGCATCACTGCCCTCTGGTGGTTGTGGGAGCTGCCCAGAGCTGCTGCTGGATTTGAACCGCCAAGCCCACGGGCCACAGTCCTGCACTCAACCACTTTTGCCACCGGGGCTCAGCCCCAAAATTAAATATTTTTAAAGAAAAGGAGTAGACAAGCAGAGTGATTTCATTCAATCTAACTATAAATGATATATAGAGTGAAGATAGGCTTTACTGAAGTCCTCTCTACTTTGGCTTTTATTTTCTAGTTCATCCAAGAACCAGAAGAGTTTAACATAAGAGGTGAGCATCTGTGGCTTCAGTTCCTATCATGCTACTTTTGAAATTGTTTCTCCTTAAATTCAACTGGTAAAAAACTGATCATGACCTTACATAAACACCTTGAAGTTACTTAAATACCAGTATTGTATCTTTAGATTTTAAAATAATAATTGTAGGCATGGAATTGGCATTATTGGTTTGTCGAATTAGTAATTCTTTACCAACAATGACTGGGCATTTTACATTTGCAAAAATCTTTTAAAAGATGTTTTATTTCTATGTGTTAACTGCAGACCTGTGTTCATTTGATTAATTAGCTCTGTTTCCATTTACATAAGATAAATATTTTAGATTAAAAGTCATTTTAATAAATGAACAAACTTATGGAAATATAATTACCTTTCTAAGTTCTCTGTTTTAAAAGTGGTATTTAAAATGTGAACTTAACAAACTACTCTACTTGAAGCCTTCAGGGAGGTTTGACTTATCTTTCTATAATTTTATTTAATTTAAAGCTAAACATGTGTTAATATGGAATGCAAAGTTTATAATTGTAGTCAGTTCATTTTGATAAAGCAAAGTTTTATTAAAAACAAATGTAGTATTATTGTTTAAGATAAACATCCCAAGTGAAAGGAATTTCTAAGTAGGCTTCAGGTTTCTCAGATGAGTTACTGGTGTATCATTCTCTGCATTTCCATCTGAAAGGAGGTTGGAAGTATCATGACCTCAGTGCTGCTTCTCAGTTCAGACTAGACCTGAGCATGTACACAGGTATAGATAAGAGATGGGGGCTCACAATGCACGGAATCCAGGGGCCAGACTGGGAATAGTGATACTGGAAGGGTAGGAAGAAGGGCGGAAGAGGAAGGGAGAAAGGGGGAGCCAGTCGCAATGATTGACACATCACCACCCCTTTCCAGGAGGAAGAGCAACAGAAAACATGGGGGAAGAGAGACAGTAGTCGTTGTGAGATATGAAAATAATAATAATTTATAATCTATCAAGTTATGAGGGGGTGAAGAGGGAGGGGAAAAAGAGGAGCTGATAGCAAGGGCTCAATAGAAAGTAGATGTCTCGAAAAGATTGAAGGCAGCCTGTGTACAAACATGTCTGATACAGTCAATGTATGGGTTGTAGTACAAGTTTTAAGAGTCCCCCATAAAATGATCTTTTAATTAAATAAATAAATAAATAAAAGAGGGTTGGATCTGATTTTCTCCAAAGATAAAGATTCTATGAATGAGAAAGAAACTAATATTTTTTGAGCACCTAGCTATTATGGATCAAACACTGTGCCAGATAATTTAAAAACATCTCATTTTATACTCACAATCTTGAGAAGCTATTGAAGGAATTGGACAGCAGGTACCCCTTATACAGCAGAGCAGAACTCTGCCCAGCCCTGAGCCATCTTCACAATTGTTATGTCCGAGCCCATTGTTGCAGCTACTGTGTCAGTCCATCTTGTCAAATGCCTACCTTTTTATTTTTAGAAATTAAACTTTAAAAAATCATTTTATTGGAGGCTCATACAACTCTTATCACAATCCATCCATCCATCCATTGTATGCCAAGCACATATGTACATTTGTTGCCATCATCATTCTCAAAACATTTTCTTTCTACTTAAACCCTTGGTATTAGTTCCTCATTTTTTCCTTTCTCCCTGCTTCACCTTCTCTCATGAACCCTTGATAATTTATAAATTATTATTATTTTGTCATATTGTACACTCTCCGATGTCTCCCCTCACCCATTTCTCTGTTGTCTGTATCCCAGGAAGGAGGTTATATGTAGATCCCTGTAATTTGTTCCCCCTTTCTACCTCCCCTCCCGGTGTCACCACTCTCACCACTGGTCCTGAAGGATCATCTGTCCTGGATTCCCCATGTTTCATTCCCCAATATGTACCAGAGTACATCCTCTGGCCTTCCTTTTTTTCCACTGACTTTCTACTTCACCAAACATGATGCTTTTTTCTAGGTACTGGCACCCCCTTTTAATAGGGCCAGAAGATATGAACTAAGTCTTGCAATTCTCACTTCTAAGGAGTATTCTGGTTCTATTTCCTCCAGGCCAAATTTGTTTATTCTTCTATCGGTCCATGTACTTTCAATATTCTGTGCAAAACCTGTAATGTAGATACATCCTCCAGCTTTCACCAGCACATGAGGCAATTGATAATACCATGACTTTGTTCCGGGTCACCTTAGTTCTCAAATTGACATACTTGCTCTTTAACACTCTAAAGAGGGCTTTCGAAGTAGATGTACACAATGCAATATGTCATTGGATTTCTTTCTTCCGCCTCCATAAGCATTGATTATAAAGTAAATGAGTCAAAGTAAAATGAAATCCATGGCAACTCCAATATGCTTTCCACTCATCATTATGTTGCCCATAGGTCCAATTGGAGGATTTCAGTTTTCTTTAAATTGGGTTGTAATACATACTGAAGGCTGCAGTCCTTGATGTAAATCAGCAAGCGCTTGAAGTCCTCTTTGCTTTCAGCAAGCAAGGTATGTCATATGCATATCATAAGTTGTTAATGAGCTTTCAATTCTGATGTCCAATTCTTTTTCACATACCCCAGCTTTTTAAATTACTTTCTCAGTATACAGATTGAGTAAGCATGTTTAAAAGATAATAGTCTGACACACACTTTTTTTTATTTAAAGCTGCAGTATTCCCTTCTTTTGTTCTAATGGTTGCTTTTTGGTCAACATACAGGTTCCACATAAGCACAATTAATTGGACTGAAGAGTTCCCATTCTTCTTAATGTTACCCCTAGTTTTCTATGATTCCTACAGTCAAATGTTTTGCATAGTTGTTAAATTAAGTAAATATCTTTCAGTCAAGATCCATCTGATATCAGCTATAATATCCCTTGTTCCTTGTCTTCTGAATCCAGCTTGAATTTATGACGGTTTCCTGTCAATGTACTACTGCAGCCATTTCTCAATTTTCTTGAGCAAATATATACTTGCATAAGATATTATTGAGGTTGTTAGATAATTTTTGCTTTCTGCCGGTTACCTCTTTTGGGAATGGGTACAAACGTGGATTTCTTCCAATCAATTGACATTCTTCCAAATTTGTTAGCATAGACTAGTGAGTGCTTCCAGTGCTACATCAGTTTGCTGAAACATTTCAATTAATAATTTATCAATGCTCAGAGCTTTGTTTTTCTCTAATGCCTTCAGTGCAGCTTGGCTTTCTTCCTCCAGTATGCTTCTTCTTGAAATGGTTGAATGTTGACCTTTTGTATAAGTTTGTTTTTGTGCATCGGAAGTTAATGAACAAATTTGCTCCTTATAGACTTCCAACCAGAACTGCCCCTCCTATTCTAAAAGATTAATTAAAGACGAGTCAGGTAAAATGTTTTGAAAATGGTGGTGGCTTTTGTTCTTTGAGACGTGGTATCTGGTTCTTTCCACACCTCGTGGTCACACAGGCTGGTGTGCATCTCCTATGGTGGGCTTTGTTGTTCCTGGGCCATATGACCATTTGTTCACCCTCAAGTTTTTAAGTCCTCAGATGTTGTGTCTTTTGATAGCCGGGTACCGTCATATCATTGTGTGCCCACCCTCCTGATATGATCACTGAAGACAAAAGGGAGCAGACACAGACAGAGAGGAGAAATCTGATGGCACCCAGCTACCAAACAATAAAGTATCTGGGATCGTGAAGGCTTGAGGGTGAACACGTGGCCATCTAGCCCAGAAGCAGCAAATCCCACATGGAAAAAACACACTAGCCTGTGTGATCACGGGGGTGGTGAAGACAGTGGATATCAAGTATCAAAGAATAAGAATCAGATCACTACAAAAGAGGGGGAGAGCAGAATGGGGACCCAAGGCCTACCTGTGGGTAAGTGGACACCCTCTCACAGGGGAGTCCTGGGGAGAAGACAGGCCAGTAAGGTGCAGTGAGGTGGCAATGAAACACAACTTTCCTCTAGTTCCTGAAGGCTTTCTCGAACTATCATGGTCCAAATTGTACATTACAAATCCAGCTGGGCTGGAAGAGGTACACTGGTGGAGATGGGGAATGGAAATACGGGGAACCCAGGACGGATGAAGCCCTTGGGACCAGTAGTAAGAGTGGAGCTACTGGATGGGTGGAGGGAAGGTGGGGTAGAGAAGGGGAGCCAACTACAAGGATCTACACATGACCTCCTACCGGGAGGACAGACACTGGTAGAGAGGGCGAGGGGAGACATCAGGCAGTGTACGTTATGACAAAACAATAATAATTTATAAAGTATGGAGGGCTGGTGGGGGAGGAGGAAGCAAGAATGGAGGAGAAAAGAAGAGAAACTGATATCAAGGGCTCAAGTGGAAAAGCAGATATTTGGAGATGATGACAGCAGCAGGCATGTGAAGAAGCATGTCATGATATATGTATTTATGTATTATGAAAAACAATTTATGAGCCCCAATAAAATTATTTTTTTATAAAAAGAAAATGATGGTGGCAACATATGTACAGATGTGCTTGATACAATTAATGTATGGATTGTATGTAATAGCTGTAAGAGTCCCCAATAAAATTATTTATATGTATATATAAAAGATTAGTGTGGCAGTCATGTGCTTATGTTTATTTCATAATTGAGATGTAGGGGTGGAGTCTAGCCTGTTAATATGGAGATAGCCATTGAGTAGCCAATGAGGCCTCTGTGTAGGCATGGCTTTCTCCTGATAGGTCTGGGAAGTCTCATGATATTTCCCTGGTGAAGATGAGCATCTATCTCCCCAGTTGTTGGGAGTTAGTCTCAGAGACGATGAATCACAGACAAGTGTCTGAGGAGCCGGAGAAGCTACACTGCTTGGCCCTGATGGAGCCAGACCTCTGAAGCTGGAGAGGCCACGTGGAGACTCCTGCCAGCGATGAGTTGCTTCTGCCACCCCTGGATGCTGTTGATGAATCCTGAGCCCTGGAAGTGAGGCGCTATGGGGAGACCCCTGCCAGCGCCGGGATTCTGCACTCACTGACCTGTGACTTCGTGAGTCGGGGAAGAAGACATTATAGACTGGTATCAGGCATATGGGCAAATATCGGACTTATGACTTTGAGCTGGACGAGGTTGGGATGCTTTCTCAGTGTTCCATTCCTTTTGTGTATAAACCTTTTCCTTATATCCATATGCTTGTCTATGAAATTTATTCCTCTAGTCTACCCAGACTAACACAATTAGTCAAGTAAAATTACTCTGAAACAGACAAAACTAATTTGATCACAATTATATACATATATAAATATATAATTCTACAAATATGCCATACTCAGAGTAGACAGACAAGTAAGGGTAAGGGAGAAAATAGTTGTAACCCATATGTCTACTAAAGAATTACTATTGAGATGTAGGCATGTGTGAGTTCCTGAATGGAACAATTGTCACTTGACTACTAACCTCAAGGTTGTCATTCAAACCCACTCAACGGGGCCAGAGAAGAAAGGTCTGGCTTTCACAAAGATCACAGCCAAGAAACCTGACTACCATAGTACAGTTCTCCTTTGTAACATATGGTTTGCCATGAGTCAGAATCAACTTGAGAGCAATGATTTAGAGTGTATCAAGAGCGTGGTGCAGGGGTTAAGCACTCAACTGCTACCCAAAAGGTTGCACACAAATCTACTAGCTGCTCTGAGAAAGGTGTGTCAATCTGCTTTTGTAGATTTATGGCCTTGGAAGCCCCAGGGAACATGAATGGAAAACTAATTTGTTTTGCAATTTCATTCAAGTCACATTAAAAAGAAAGAAATCCAGCAAGGCAATTCTTCTTTGTCCTCTAGAGTCATTATAGTAGAAATCAACTCCATTATTATGAAATATCTAGAGGCAAATCTAGAGCGATAGAAAGTAGGTTAGTGATGTCTGAAGGCTCGGAGGCTTAGGAGCTTTGGGGGAAGCTCCTCGCTAAGGGGTACTGATTTTCCTTGGAAGGTAAAAGATGTTCTGAAACTTATTGTCGTGATGGATATACAGTTATGTGAAGGTACTAACATCCATTGGATGGCATACATTGTAAGTGAGTGGAATTGTATGGTTTGTGAATGCCTCAAGTTGTTAAACAGGAATAAGCAATAGATTTCTGAAATGCTAAAAGTGTGACATTCGGTGTAAAACACCAAACTCACTGCCATCCAGTCAATGTCGATTCATCGTTACCCTAGAGAAAACTGAACTGCCCCTAGGAGCTTCTGAAACTGTAACTGTGGATGAGAGCAGAAAGCCTTCCTGTAAGTATAAATAGAAGCCATAAACGGTCATGTATAGTAACAGATAAGTAGGTAACATCTTAAAGCAAAAATTAATCACATAGATTGCTTATGGATATAAAATACAGATAATATAATATGACTAGATGGGTGTAAGTAGAAATATGATGAGTGTGCATAACTCACTGTCATTCAGGCAATCCCAACCCATCGCAACCCTATTCTAGGACAGAGTAGACGTGCCCCTGTGGGTTGCTGAGACTTGGTAACGGGCGGTCGTTTCCAGCAGCTGATATTGTGGGTAGCAGCCGGGTGCAAAACGGACCAGGCTCTTGAGAGTATGCGCGAAAGTGATAAAAGTTCGTCTCAGAGGAGTGGACATTTTGGAAGGACAGGAACGGGAGACACAGGGAGGCTTGCATTTATAATATTTCACATCAAAAAGAGTAAGAAAGAAAGTGGGAGTCTCCGTTTTTTCTGTTGGCTTCAAATATGTCATTAACTGGAATTTTGAAAAGTGAAAAGAAACTTAACTCTGATTACTTTTCTCCCACCCCACCTACCGCCCCTGAACGACTTCTACAGGTACAATTTAATGACTACGTTTTTCCTGTTGTGTATCTCTTCATTATCCTTTCCCACCACCATTAACATAAACTTAATGCCCCCTAAACAAAAACTCCCTCTAATGACTTTTCTAAAGAATCCAAGTATTTGTTCCCTGTTGATTTGAGAATGTGGTTAAGTAAAAGTGTCTTGGGAATTTATTTTTACAAACTTAGTATATACAAATAACAACCATGGCTACCGTTGATTAAGCATGTAGAGTGTGTCAGGAGCTTTTGTGAAGTGCTTTCAATATTCTCCCTTCAGCTTAAGCAATAACTTCGAGAATGTTTTCTTCATTCCCATTTAACAGATGGCAAGGTAAGCTGCAGTTCCAACTCATTAACAGTAATAAAATATGCTAAGTGAAAGTGCAGACTTCAAAATGTCAAATTTAATATCCCAAAGATTATTTCTTGTGCAATAGCTTTTTTTTTCTGAAAGAGTTATATCTACCTTTTAATAGGTTTACTTGAAAAATATCAGAAAATATGGACAAGGAAAATGATGATAAAAATTGCTTATACTATCACCCAGAGAGATTTCTTGTTAACATTTTTATGGATACGTTTTCAATGAATTTTCAAGTGCTTTGAGAAGAACACAATTTCTCTATTAGTATTACTTGCTGCATGGAGAGAATAAATTAAAACCTTGGCTTTTACTCCATACTCTCAACCTTTCCCTCTCTCTGTGCATGCACACACATATGTGTCTACTCACATATGCACATATTTCACTTTGCTATTTTTGAGAATGTACACAGCAAAACAAAAACATTCGAACAAAATCAATTAAACAGTTTATTTTTGGGGGGGCCTCACTTCCCTCTGGTGGTTGTGGGAGCTACCCAGCCTTGCTCCTGGAGAGCTGCTGCTGGATTTGAACTGCCAAGCCCGTAGGCCACAGTCCCGTACTCAACCACTACGCCACCAGGGCTCAGCCCTATTAAACAGTTTCTATGTCTATTATTTAGTGAAATTGATTACATTCTTCCAGTTACACAACCATTCTCCTTCTCCTCTGATTTTTTCTTCTGCCATTAATATAAATTCATTGCCTTTAAGTTTCCTGTCTAATCTTTTCAGTTGCTGTTGTCAATTTGATCCCATATAGATAGTCCTTATGAGCTTAATACTCACTGAGCCCTGGTGCTGTAGTGGTTGAGTGCAGGACTGCAGCCCACTGGCTTGGCAGTTCAAATCCAGCAGCAGCTCTCCAGGAGCAAGGCTGAGCTTCCCACTCCCACCAGAGGGCAGTGATGCCAAAAATAAGCATAATACTCAAGGGAAACATTTATTACTAGTTAAACTAACTTAATGCTAGGATTTAAGAGAACAGTAAGGAATATTTTTTGTTTAAGGGTGTCTACATATATTTTTAAAACAAAGTTTTATTTTTTAATTATATTTTATTGTGTTTTTCCTTTTTTTTTTTAGTTTTTTTTTTGGGGGGGGGCATCACTGTCCTCTGGTGGTGGGAGTAGGAGGCCCAGCCTTTGCTCCTGTGGAGCTGGAATTGAACCTCCATCCCAGTGGGCTGCAGTCCCGTGCAAAACCACTATGCCACTGGGGCTCAGCCCCTTTTATTGTGTTTCAGATAAATGTTTACCCAGAAATTGAAGCTACCATTTTACCATTCCTACACATTATGCTCAGTGATATTAGTTGCATTTTACAGAACATGTCAACTCATTATTTCTTGTCTGGTTGTTCCATTTCCAATCATTTACTTTCTTACTTTCTTTTTTTCACTTTAGAGTAAGTGCTGACTGGTCTCATTTAAATTATTTTTTAAAAGCACAGTACTCAAGGGCAATATTGTTTATTTTCTCAGCCAATCTGCTTTTTAACTTAAAGATAACCTCATGGAATAGTTTTGACTCAAAATATTTTTTTAAGATCATTGTATTGGGGGTCTCTTAAAATCTGTACATCTATTGTATCAAGCTTATTTGTATATATGTTGTCATTATTATTTTCTAAACATTTACTCTCTATTTGAGCCCTTGGTATCAGCTCCTCTTTTCCCCCCTTCCACCTCCCTCTTACCCTCATGACCCCTTGATAAATTATAAATTTTTAAATTTTTCATATTTTATATCAATCACTATCTCCCTTCTCCCATGGTTTCTTTTGTGTGTCTCCTTGGTATGTGTGTGTGTGTGTGTGTGTGTGTGTGCGTGTGCATGCTTATGTGTCTATCATTGTGGTCAGTCCTTTCCTCTTCTCACCTTCCCCCTACCCTCCTGATAGGATGCTCTCATTTCTGTTCCTGAGGGGTTTATATGATCTGAATTCCATGTGTAAGAAGCTCTTATCTGTACCTGATTACATGCTCTGGCCTCTCCCCCAGTGAAAGGCAGGATTGGGGTCATGATAGTCCAGGGTGAGGAAGCCTCAAGGAACCAGAGGAGTATTATGTTTCCTCAGTGCTAGACTGCACTCTGGCTGACTCATCTCTTCCTTCCCACCCTTCTGTGAAGGTCGGTTTTGGATCTCTGCTCTGACCCACCTTGTTTTCAACAATGTTTTTTTATTTGTTTTGGGTCTTCGGATCCTATTGACACCTTAAGATTGCACAGGCTGGGGTGCTTCTTCCTGATGGGCTTGTTGCTTCTCTGCTAGATGGCCTCTTATTTAACCTCCAACCTTTAAGACCCCAGACACTATATCTTTTGATAGCCAGGCACCATCAGCTTTCTTCCCCACATTTGTAAAGCATGCTTTTTAACTGAACAGCAAAAGCATTTCATTAAAAAAAATCCCACACAATGTATATGGAAAATAAATTAGATCAGCTACTTTCAAAGTATTCTGATATTTACTACAATAACATATATAATACAAAAACCAGTGGGTACTTGCTACATTAAATTTGTCAGTAAACTATAGGATCAATCTAATGAATAGATCACTTTGCTGTGGATAGTTTATTTCAAAGGGCAGGTAGATATGTTTTAAGTAAAAGAGAAAGTGGTTATATAAAGTATGAAGGCCAATATTTCTAAATTTTTAAATCCTATCATGTATTTGTAATAAAAAGCAAATCAAAATTGAGAAAATGTGCAACACATATTCCTTTCTAAATAGATATTTTATATCGTCTCAAAAACTTTGCTCACCTTGAGAAATGTGACATATAGATTTTCCTAAGATCTTTCTGCTCTTCATTCCTGAAAAATATCCCATAAGATACTAAACATTCATTAACAAATATTTATTATTTAAGTTCTGCCTAGTCAGTTCCAAGTGACTCTATGTGTATTACATAATCTAAAGTAACAATGCAATTCTAGACGATCATGATACTATTTGTGCAATGGTTAATGTAATCTGTAAACTTGACTAGGCCATGATTCCTAATATTGTATGATTGCACTACATTTTGTGGTATTTTATCCTTTTATTCCCTTTGATGCACTGTAAATTTTAACTTCTCTATGCTAATGAAAAAGGGAATTTTTATTTTTGTTGTACATGTGTTTACTATGAGTCAGAGTCAGTTCAATAGCATCCAACAACATCTCTATTTTTATTGTTTTAGACTGGGTTGAGTAGAGAAACAAATATATATATACATATATGAAAAGTCTTTATATCAAAAAGTAATTGTGTATCAAGAAAACATCCCAATCCAGTTCAGATCAAGTCCATAAGTGATACTAGTCCATAAATCTCTTCAGACCCATGCAGCACATGCAATGGTGCAAAATGAGGGAAGATCACAGGCCAGTGGGTGTAAAGTCTTGAGAATCCAGTGCCAGTAGAAACAACACCAGGGCTCTGTCAGGTGTCAGCGTGGCTCCATGTGGCTCGTTAACAGGAAGATGAAGCAGAGAGAGTGGATGGCCTGTCTCCAGGGCAAAAGGAAGGTCGTTCCCAGAATCTTCATGAGAAGGCCATGCCCACAAGGAGACATCATCAGGCTGTGACCTGATTGACAGACTATACTCCACCCCTTCACTCTTAATAGCCTCTAGTTTAGTAGTTCTCAATCTGTGAGTCTCAACCACTTTGGGGAATCAAATGACCCTTTCACAGGGGTTGCCTAATACATCCTTCATATCATATATTTACATTACTATTTGTAACAGTTGCAAAATTACAGTTATGAGGGCTGAGCCCCGGTGGCGTAGTGGTTGTGCGCGGGACTGTGGCCCACTGGGATGGAGGTTCGATTCCAGCTCCACGGAGCAAAGGCTGGGCCTCCTACTCCCACCACCTGAGGGCAGTGATGCCCCCAAAAAAACCCAAAAAACAAAAAAAATTACAGTTATGAAGTAGCAACAAAAATAATTTTATGGGGGCTGAGCCCCAGTGGCGTAGTGGTTGTGCGCGGGACTGCGGCCCACTGGGACGGAGGTTCAATTCCCGCTCACAGGAGCAAAGGCTGGGTCTTCTACTCCCACCACCGGGGCAGTGATGCCTAAAAATAAAATAAAACAATAATAATAATAATAATAATAATTTTATGGTTGGAGGTCACACAATATGAGTAACTGTATCAAAGGGTCACAGCATTAGGAAGGTGGAGAACCACTGCTCTAATTGATACCGGATTATGTAACTGCCACATTTATCTATACAAGCGCTTTCAAAAAGCATGTGAAAAAGTTCAGTAAGTTTTAATTCCATTTTTTCAAGAACGTTTTTAGGACCCTCCTCCATATACATACTTCATTGACTTTGCTTCTAGAGAAATCAACTTGACATAACTTCTACAGGAAATATTGATTTCTTTTCCTTTTGAGTGCTTGCTCTATATTAGGCTCCATTTGAACCTTTAAGGCTCTGTTGGTTTCTTGTAATTTTTTTTCATTTAACTAAATATATACTTTTTATATTTGATTTTGGTTTTACAATTTGATTCTCTTAAAGAGAACTCTTAATGTTCTCTCAACAATTCTTTGAGTTCTCTTACAAGGAATATCCAACAACTTATAGATTTCAGGCCACTCATAACTTGAATATGCCCTTGGTGTTACAGCAAGAAAGTAACTTGCTTCAATTAAAAATGGTTCTCAAAATATTATAAACTTAATTATGGTGGATGGAATTATGCTATAACTATGATATACCTGGGTTAACTGACCTCCCTTTTGACCTGAATTTGCTCTCGGTTTAAATATTTCTTGCTTGTTCCATGACAGAAAATTTTTCTCTGGTTTATTTTAAAGTTGTTGATGACCTTTTATTTGTTCCTCTTTATTATTATTTAAATTTTCTTACTTTTCTTTCTGTTTTGTTTTGCTTTTGTGTTTCATTGTTTCTGTTATGTTTCCCAGTTTATGAAACACAGAAGGAAGGAATGCACAGAGATAATTTGCAATGATTTATCAGGGATGAGAGGGGAGGAAAATGAGGGGAGTTGAGGAGCAAATAATGAATGCAGGGGGGGAAGGGTGCACTAGAACTGATTGCAATGATGTATATACAACTCTTTATAAAAGCAACTTAGCTATGGAAGTGTGATATGTGGATTTTATATAAATAAAACAGAAATGGTCCTCAAGGTGTCTAATCTTCAAGGTGGTATCTCTTTGACTTCCATTTTTGCTTGTTGAACACATCATCATTCCATTTCTGCTGTCAAGAGTGGAAGTGCTACAAAGTCTGGAGGGTGAATTCATTGAAACATAAGTCAGCTTATCTGTTAATGAGTGAATTTCTAGGCTTGTCAGAGTTAGAAAATGAAAATATAGGATCAAGCTCAATCTCAGCTCACTGTGGTCAAGTTGATTCTGACTCACAGAGACTCTGGGGAGCAGAGTAGAGGAACCCCTTGAGTTTCTGAAACTCTTAAGTTTTTACAGGCACAGAGAACCTCATCTTTCTCATCGAGGTTGGTAGGTTTGAACTGCTTAATTTGTGGATAGCAGCTCAGAGAGTAGCCAATTAAGGAACCAGGGTACACAGTTAATGGTAAATTTGAATTGTAAGTAAATATTGTATGGTACACACCAGGTAACCTGTATTATACTTGTAATTACCCCCCAAAAATCTCACTAGCACAAGGGCTATGCTTCCTTCCTCTCTCTCTCTAGAACTGTAACTGCTCTTGGATCAATGATAGTAGTGTCGAGCACTAGCATCAGCAGCCCTTCTTAACCTTTTCTGGGAAATAAAAATCTAATGCAATTTTCAAATACTTTTCCCAGAAAAATACACAAAAACAAAACAATTTCAGAGCCCCTAAAGCCCAAGTGTGGAAACCATCTCATCCTCCCCCCACACACACCTCAGCCACCTCTTGTCGAGCTACTTTTTTATGTCAAGATTTATGGTTAACAGTGCTTTCATCTTCACAAGAGATAATAATCCTGACCCATTTTATAGATAAAGAAATCCAACACCTTGACATGCACAAAATTAAGGAACATTATGCTCAGCAAAGCTAGTAAATCCCATACAGATAAATATTCTATGACGCCATTATTATTAAGGCAAAAAAGAAAAAGTAAAATGTTTTTCATACTAAAGGATAAGACTTCAAAGACTCCTACAAAGCCGGGAGAGTCAGGGAAGAGACAGTAACGCAAGGCGGGAAGAGAAGGTGGAGGGCAGTTTCACTGTCTGAAGACATGGGCTGTGCGACTACATAGAATATGTGTTTCTTTGGATGTGTGAGATTCCACAAACAAAAAGAGGAATATAGAGAGATAAAATTTAGAGAGAGAGAAAGGGGCAGTTTTAAAAGGTGACTAGACTCTTACCCATTGGTAAGGAGTTGCCATAACATTGGTCTGAGTTGCCCTAAAAGGAGGAAAACTAAAACTGAAACCGTCTTGAATTATTTTGTGATTTACAATCCAGTTTCAAACAAACAAAAGAAACCAAGACTGGGGCCCAGTAAGATTACACAGCCAGTAATAATGGCAGGAACTTAAATCCCAGTTTTCCTAGTTCAACTCCTGGGCTCTTTTTGTTACCATGACAGCTTATCTCATAAATCTTCTTTCTTATAATGTTTCTATTGTCACGAAATTTTTGGATGCAAGTCAGAGTAATAAAGACATAATTCAGACCAAGAACCAGGGGCACTAATCTTAGTTCCATCCCTTAGAAGCTGCACAACTTTGGTCAAGTACAATCCACTCACTGAGCCTTAACTACCTCAGTCTGTACAAGGAGCTAAACAAGAGCCTTTGAGATTCTCTAATATTCCATGATTCCAAAGGCCCCTTTCTCCTGAGTAAAAAAAAAACAAACCCAAACCCACTGCTACTGAGAGGGAAACATAAGGAGAAAATTACAAGAATGGGCGTTGTATGTATTTATGTGCAGGATGCTTTGGAGATGTCTAAGAGGATTGCAGTCAATGTTTATGGAAGCGACAGTCAGGAAATTAAATGAGGTGTCTCACTGGGTAAATCTGCTGCACATCACTTCTTTTAAAGTGTTGAAGAGCACAGATTCTATTTTGAAGATTGAGGTTGCCTCTAACGTCAACCAGGTTGTTTTCAGCCTCCTCATAAAACATGTGAAAGCTGGACAATGAATAAAGAAGGCAGAAGAAGATGCATTTAAGTTATGATGGTGGGGAAGAAGATCGAAAGTACCCTACACTATCAGAAGAGCTAACAAATCTATCTTGGAAGAAGTACAGAAGAATAATCTGTTCTGTGTGTTTGGACATGTTGTCAGGAAAGACTCCACCCTGGAAAAGGACATCACGTGGTAAAGAAGAGAGTCATCAAAAAAGGGAGAGACCTTCAATAAGACAGATTGACAGAGTGACTGCAACGGTGGGCTCAGTGTAACAGCAATCGGGAGAGTGGCGCAGGGCCAGGCAGCGTTCCAGTCTGTTGTCCCTAGAATCACTGTGAGTCAAAGCTGATTCCATGGCGCCTAACAGCAACAGCCAGTCACAGGAAGGTTACTGGACCTACCTTGTGGAAAAGGCCAGAACAAGCTAGGTGGGGGTGGCTTCATAGCAGCATGATTACTTAGAGGTAGTCCTGAAAGTCATATAGAACGTATTCAGTGGAAAGAGGCAAGTGACAAGGAAGAAAAATTTGGAAAAACCTTGCTAGAAGTACATACAAAACCTACGGGAGTGAGAGAACACGACTTATTTCAGAGAACAGAACATAGCTTAGCATGATTGGAACATAGAACCTTAAGGAGATTTTAGAGAAAAATAGAAGACTGATTATGGAATATTTTGAGGTATTATGAGACATATATGGAGCCATGTGGCTTTATACTGAGGGCAAGGGAAACCATTAAGACTATTGAATCAGAGAAATAGCACATTCAGAGGTATATTTAAATTAGGTCTCTATAACTGTGGAGCATGTATTAAAATAGGGACCAAGATCTGGGACCTCAGAGCCTAAAGTTCAAATAAACAACTGTACTAGTCTGGGTTGATTAGAGAAAAAAAATCATAGGCACTCATATGTATAAGAAAGAGCTTTATATACAAGAGCAATTGAATACTGAGAAAACATCCCAGCCCAGTCCAGATCAAATACACAAGTCAAATATCAGTCCATATGTCTGATACCAATCTATAGTCTTCTTCAGACTCACGAAACACATGCAATGACGTCAAATGCAAGAATATCACAGGCCAGTAGGTGTAAAGTCTTGTGGATCCAGTGGCATTGTAAATATCTCAGCTCTGGCAGGAGTCTCCACATGGTTACTCCAGTTCCAGAGGTCTACCATAGTTCCACATGTCTTGTCAGTACACTGTCTCTCAGGGAGTCAGTCAAGACAGAGAGAGCGAGAGCGAGAGAGAGAGAAAATCTCCCACCTTCAAGGAGGAAAATACGGGAGTTTCCAGAATCCTCAGTCTAGACTCCACCCCTACACTCTTAATTTTCAAATTGTCACCAGATTATGTAACTACCATAGTGACCATCTAGTAAGGAATCAGCTGGAGCCACATGGAAGAAGTGCACCAGCTTGTGTAATCCTGGGAGTCTATGGGAGAAGTTATAAGAGGTCTGAAAACATGCAAACATCTGGAAGTGGAGGGGTTATGGGTAGGGGGAGACCGGGACCCACTTGTGGGATGGATGGATGATTATTCTCAAAGGGATCATTTGGAACAGATAGTGAATGTGGTATGTGGTATTGTACTGATGAACCAAGCAAACTTGCTCTAATTTGAGACATTTCTTTTCTTTTTGAGGCAAGTGGTGCTGGGATATGTAACCTTGTAATAAATGGGGACAGGGCTGATGATTTTTAACATGTCCTTTTCTTTCTTTAACATGGAGGTATTTATTTGCTTTATGCCACCATTCTTGTTAGACTTGGGACTATTTGTATGTTGGGAGGGGGGTGTTTATCTACACATGAAATTCAGAATATGCATACTTACAAAGGCTGCAACTGGACAGATGGTTCCTGGCAGTCATGGGAGGGGAGAGGGGAGCCAACAATGAGGGGAATAAGAGAATAGTAAGTGTTCTAAATTTGATGGTGGGGCTGAGCCCCGGTGGCGTCAGTGGTTGAGTGCGGGACTCCGACCTGCGGGCTTGGTGGTTCAAATCCAGCAGCAGCTCTCAGGAGCAGCGCTGGGTGACTTCCACGACCACCAGACGGCAGTGATGCCCCCAAAAAACAGACAAACAAACAAACAAAAACAAGAACAAATTTGATGATAAAGAATGTGTAGTTTCTCTCAACTTCTTTGAAAAATTGAATTGTATCTGAGAGAAATTATTGAAATGGTAATGATAGATAAACATAACTATTGGGTAGGAGAAATAGATATGTGTGTGTGTATGTAAGCATATATACATATATCTGGGAGCAGTTGGACTTTGGGATTCTACCTAAATCTTGCCTCAGTACAAGAATGGTTTGTTCTAACAATGTGTGGCAGTCATGTACTCTGGTGCCAATTTGATTAAGAGTGTAGGGGTGGAGTCTACCCTTTCAATCTGGAGATAGCCAATGAGACCTCTGTGTGGGCATGGCTTTCTCTGAGAATTCTGGGAAATCTTGCCATATTTCCACTGTGGAAGTGAAAGACTATTGACTCAGTCCCTTGGGAGATGCTCTACTAATAAGACACAAGACTCAGTCCTTAGGGAACATTGCAGCTGACAAGATATATGGCTGACTCCATGTGAGGCATCCTTGAGGAGAAGACACTTGGGCTTACCCTGATGGGACCAGACCTCTGAAGCTGGAAAAACCACATAGAGACTCCTGTCAAAGCTGAGATGCTTGAGAAGCTACAGCGAGGCCCCTGCCAGTGCTTCTACCACCATGGATACACGAGACTCTGCACCCACTGGTCAGTGATTGTCTTGGCCTCATTGCATGTGCCTCGTGAATCTGAAGAAGACTTTCTAGACTGGTGTCAGACACATGGGCTGATATCAGACTCGTGGGCTTGGACTGGATTGGGTTGGGCTGCTTTCTCACTGCCATCGAGGCTTCTCAGAGGCCATGGAAGTATCCCTTATCATAGTGTGGTGCAGGCTGAAGCCTGATTTCGGTAAATTGAGGAATAAATGGAAAGAATAAAGGAGACAGAAAGTGTTGACAAACCTTTGAAGTTTGTTAGGTGGGAGAGGGAGGGCGAAAATATGTTCCCTGTTGCCCCAAATTCCCTGTTCCAAGGTCTCTGAGCACTCACGTCGCTGTTTTTATCTTTGGGGTGATCTTACCTACATCGTCACATCTCACCACCTGGTAAACTAAGACTCAGACTACCCTGAAATCGCCACAACTCACCGCCTTTCCAAATCGTCCCCATTCCTCTTGCGAGGAAAGATTGTGACTTGAAAGTACTCCAGGCAAGTTAACAATTTGGTGCTTTTTCATAACAATACATTTAAAGTGTTTGTTCTACATTTATTGGGTAGGATTAGGGAGAAGCTGCATTTTTTTATTATTATATCCAAAAAGATTCCATCCCTCCTACTGGCTGCCCTACAATAAAAATTCTGAAGAAAATAAAGCTCATTTTTCTGTGATTTTTGCTCTCATTTCTATTTTCTTTTGCAATTTACTAAATCAGACTGCTTGGGAGACATACCAAAGAATTTAAAATTTGTTTAACTTTTGAAAATTCATTCCAAAAAGCCAGCTTGGTGCTATGCATGATTTGATTTCAGAATTTCTGTTGAGTTCATCTACAGCTGCTCACTGAAAGCTAATCAGTAGGAGACTTTGGGCCAAAGCGGTGGGGTAGTCAGACATGCTGCACCACCCCTCCACTCATGACCCCACTGCAAATTGAAACAGAGACAGAAGACCTTCCTGGAGCCCTGCGCATCAAGTGAAAGGATAAAGAACTCAGCCAAACACGGATTGAAAGAAGAAACTGGCTGGAAACAGGAATGAAAAGCAACGGAGCAGTGGGTCCCTGCCAGTCGGCCGGCACCGCTCCATTATCTTGAGACAGAGACAGCAGCAGCCCCAGGTGAGGAGCACAGAACACAACTTTATAGAATTCCCAACAGGACTTAGAGTCACTTTGTAGATGTACCTGAGTTTAATAAAATTCTGATTATGGGTTGCAGCCTTTGGAAAATCTCAGGCACTTGGTGATCAAAGAATCATACTCCCCTCCCCTCTCTACCCTTTTATGACTAGTGGCACAAACCAAACCACTCCTGGCCCCAACTACCACGGATCAAAATACTGGCCGCAATCCCCAACTCTGGCTGCCACCACCCCTAACCACTGTCCTCTCTGTGAGATAGCCTCACTGAGTGGTGGCAGGCTTCCCTGGCACGGTGCCAGCCACTTGCCCCACCTCTCCTGCCTAGCAACTCAGCTAAGCAGTTGCAGGCCAATCCAAAACACCTTGCCCCTCTGTGGCAGTCATACGCTTATGTTAATTTTATGATTGAAATGTAGGGGTGGAGTCTAGCCTGTTAATCTGAAGATAGTCATTGAGTAGCCAATGAGGCCTCTGTGTAGGCATGGCTTTCTCCTGGTACAGCTGGGAAGCCTCACGATATTTCCCTTGTGAAGATGAGAAGCTATCTTCCCCCAATTGTTGGGAGTTAGTCTCAGAGACGAGAAATGATTAATCATGGACAAGACAAGATGGCAGCGTCTGAGGAGCCAGAGAAGCCACACAGTTTTGCCCTGATGGAGCCAGACTTCTGAAACTGGAGAGGCCACGTGCAGACCCCAGCCAGTGATAAGTTATTTCTGCCACCACTGGATGCTGTTGATGAACCCTGAGCCCTGAAAGCGAGGATCCATGGGGAGACCCCTGCCAGTGCCTGGATTCTGCATCCACTGATCTGTGACTTCATGAGTTGGAAGGAGACATTATAGACTGGTGTCGGACATATGGGTTAATATTGGACTTGTGACTGAACCGGACTGGGTTGGGATGCTTTCTCAATGTTCCATTCCTTTTGTATATAAACCCTTTCCTTATATCCATATGCATGTCTATGAAATTTGTTCCTCTAGTCTATCCGGACTAACACACCCTTCTACCTGCTCGCCTAGATAAGCTCCCTCCTCTTTCTTAGAAAGAAGCAATGCAATCCCATGCACATCCCATGCACACTCCCTCCCACCTTCCTCTCCCAGTCAAGAGATGACATGTGCATGTTCACATGCTAGCTCACCAGTCACTCTTCCCTACTATGTGGGAGGTGGTGGCAACATGACTGTGTGCCCATTCACTCCCTATTAACCAACCCCTACTAACCAGTGATGGGTAGGTAGCAATTGTGCCTCTATCAAACAGTGGCACCTGCCACACCCATTGTCCTCCTCACTCAGAGAGTACTACTGCCTACTCTGCACCACTGGATTAATGACAATGACCGATGCTTGCCCAACCCATCTTCAGGTGCCTCACGAGACCAGCAGAGATGTATGCATGCACACCAGTCACTAACCATCCACTTGGAAACGGGGTAAACACACAAGTGTGGCCAGACTAGCAACCAGAGTAGCACATCCTGCCTGCCTGGATACATCAAAACAAAATAAAGAAATCAGAAGGCAGCAAATACTAATTAATTAGTTAATTAAAATACATAAATATAACTCTTAATGCCTTGATAGCAACAGATAATATCAAATCACATATAAAGAAGCTGAGCAAGATAGCCTCAGAAAGTGCCCAAAATACAGAACCATAAAACTTCTTAAACTGCCTCCCTGGAAGTGGGCGTAGCAGAGAGCAGGTTTAGGGGAGAGGCTTGTATGTCACACCCACATGGAAGAAGGCCTGGAGGGAGGAAGAAGAAGATAGCCGAACTGGTCCCCACATTGGCCAATGATGCTGAGAGGACTACAGGGAGCTAATGGGACACAGAGGAGACTGGGCAAGTGACAATAGGATGTGTCACACTGTCTCCTTACAGAAGCAGACAGTGATAGAGGATATTTCAGGGGTCACATGAAATGTGGGGAAGCAACACATGGGGAAGCAATGTAGTCCAAGTCCCCAAAATGGAGCCAATAAAGAAGGGAGCATTCTTGAACAGGAGAAGAGAGTGACATGAGCGACTGTTCCTCAGATATGGGGGGGAGGGGGCATGGACAAGCTCAGGAACAGCAGAACAAAGTGGTCTGGAATCGGTGACAAGGAGTGTGTGGGAGGCCTGGAAAGTCTAGATCAAGGGTAGGGTAACCAAGAGAAATGACTGAAACCAAAATGAAAGTTGAGCATGATAGTGGGAAAAGAGAAAAGTAAAAGGAAATAGAAGAAAGAACTAGGAGGCAGAGGACATTTATAGAGGTCTAAATACAAGCATGTACATATGTAAATATAGTGAGGAGGAAATAAATCTATGTACATATATTTATAGATGCAGTACTAAGGTAGCAGATGGACCTTGGCCTCTACTCAAGTACTTCTTCGATGCTAAAACACTTTGTTCTATTAAACTGGTATTCCATGATGCTCACCTGCCTGATATAATCACTGAAGACAAATGGGTACAGAAACAAATGTGGTGAGGAAAGCTGATGGTGCTCAGCCATCAAAGGATAAAGCACCTGGGGTCTTAAAAGCTTGAAGATAAACAAATAGACATCTTGCTGAGTAGCCAAGCTCACATAGAAGAAGCCAGTGTGGTCATAAGGTGTCGAAACAACCAGATCTCAGGCATCAAACAGGAAAAAAAAAAGTATCACTGTGTGCTCACCTTCCTGAGATGATCACTGAGGACATGTGGGGCATGAACAACAGTAGTGAAGAAAGCTGATGGTGCCCGGCTATTACAAGATATAGCATTTGAGGTCTTAAAGACTTGAGGTAAACAAGCAGCCATCTAGCTCAGGAACAACAAAGTCCACTATGGAAGAAGCACACCAGCTTGTGCGACCATGAGGTGTGGAAGGAATCAGGTATCAGGAATCAAAGAACAAGAATCACATCACTACAAATGAGGAGACGAGCAGGGTGGGGACCCAAGAGCCACTTGTGAACAATGAGAAACCCTCTTACAGGGGAGTCTTGGGGAGGAGACAGGCCAGTCAAGATGCAGTGAGATGGCGATGAAGCACAAAAACTTTCCTCTAGTTCCTGAAGTCTTCCTTCCCCCAACTATCATGGTCCAAAGTGTACCTTACAAGTCCAGCTGGACTGGAGGAAGTACACTGGTAGATATGAGAACTGGAAATATGGGGAACCCAGGACAAAAGAACCCCTTGGGGCCAGTAGTAAGAATGGAGCTACTGGATGGGTGGAGGGAAGATGGGATAGAGAGGGGAAACCAACTACAAGGATCTACACATAACCTCCTATAGGGAGAACAGACATTGGAAGAGTGGGCAAGGGGAGACATCAGGCAGTGTAAGATATGACAAAACAATAATAATTTATAAAGTATGGAGGGTTGGTGGGGGAGGGGGAAGCAAGAATGGAGGAGAAAAGATGAGAAGCTGTTATCAAGAGCTCAAGTGGAAAAGCAGATATTTGGAGAATGATGATGGCAGCAGGCATGTGAAGGTGCTTGGCACAATATATGTATTTATGTATTGTGAAAAGTGATGTATGAGCCCCGAATAAAGTGATTTTAAAAGAAGAACAATAATCATATCATTGTGTGCCCACCTTCCCGATATGATTCCTGAAAACAAATGTGTGCATAAGCAAATGTGGTGGAGAAAGGTGATGGTGCCTGGCTACCAAATGATAAAATGTCTGGGGTCTTAAAGACTTGAAGGTAAACAAGAGGCTATCTAGCACAGAGGCAGCAAAGTCCACATGGAAGAAGCACACAAGCCTCTGTTATCACAAGGGGTCAAAGGGAGCAGGAATCAAGCATCAAGGAACAAGAATCACATCACTACGAATGAGAGGGAGTGGAGACCCAAAGCCTATTTGTAGGCAATTGGACTTCCCCTTACAAAAGGGTCACGGGGAGGAGATGGTCCAGTTAGGGTGCAATAAAGTAATGCTGAAACATACAACTTTCCTTTAGTTCTTAAAGACTTCTTCCCCCCAACTATCATGATCCCAATTCTATCTTACAAACCCAGCTAGACTGGAAGAGGTACACTGGTACAGATGGGAACTGGAAATACAGGGAATACAGGACAGGTGAACCCCTCAGGACCAGTAGTGAGAGTGGAGATACCAGAAGGGTGGAGGAAAGGTGGGATATATTACAAGGATCTACATAGAACCTATCTGGAGGATAAACAGTGGAGGAGTAGGTGAGGGGAGACATCAAGCAGTGTAAGATATGACAAATAATAATACTTTATAAATTATCAAGGATTCATGAGGGAGGGGGAAGCAGGGAGGGAGGAGAAAATGTGAAGAGCTGATGTCAGGGTCTCAAGTGGAAAGCAAATGTCTTGAGAATGATGACGACAGCAGGCATGTGAAGGTACCTGACACAATATTTGTATGCATGGATTGTGATAAGCATTGTATGAGCCCCCAATAAAATGATTTATTTAAAAAAACTTCTTGAGAAGAAATGGTAATGGAACTAATAAGGAGCTGACAAAATATAGAGAGTCATTCAAGAGATCATGAGAAATATTAAAAAAGAAAGAAAATATTAAAGAAAAAAATTAAGGGAAACAGATACAATTCAAGAAGTTAAGAAAACAGCACAAGAACAAATTGAAAAAATGAATAGATAATTAGAAATCATACAAAAAACAGCAACTGGAAATACAGACAGTAGCATTAAAATTTCAAAAATAGAACGCACATAAAGACAAAAGAGTAGAATCAACTTAGTGAAAAACAGCAAAATAAAGGACATATAAAATTATTATCTAATGCCATTCAGCCTTCATGAACATAGGTGCAAAATTCTGTCACTAGTATTCAATGCAGCAAATCTGTTGTTGAAATGTTCTCAAAATTTGGGTATGATATACTCAAGGTCATATCTTGGCTCTTGGGTTTATTTTCATTTTCTTCAGCTTCAACCTGAACTTACATGTGAGCAATTGATGGTGCATTTCAGAGTCAACCCTTGCCTGGTTTGAGCTGATGTTGAACTTCTCCACTGTCTCTTCCCATAGACGTAATCAATTTGATTTATGGGTATTCCATCTTGAGAAGTACATTGTATAGTCACCATTTGTGTTGTTCGAAAAAAAACAGTGTTTGCTATGAACAAATCATGGGTTTTTCATTGGTTTGTAGCCTGGGATCTTCAACTTTGTTTCTATATTCCAAGACTACATTTTTCAACTACTGTTCCTCTTTGTTTCCAACTTTTGCATTCCAATCACCAATAATTATCAATGTATCTTGATTGCATGTTTGGTCAATTTCTGACTGAAGACATTGATAAAATTCTTCAATTTATGCATCACTAGCTTTCGCAGTTGATGCAGAATAGTTGAATAATAGTCATCTTGAATTTTCATGAATTTGGATCGACATTATCCTAGCATAGACACCATTGTACTTCATGATCGATCTTGAAATGTCCTTTTTGATGATGAATGCCATGCCACATTTCTTGACGGTGTATTTTCCAGCATAATAAACCATATGATTTTCTGGTTCAAAGTGGCCAATACCAGCCCATTTCAGCTGTTAATTTTATTTACTTACAATTTTTATAGAATCATATTTTGTTCATTCCAAGTTCAACTTATTAATTGATGTCTACATCTGGTTTCTTCTCATTTTGTGCCTTGCCCCATTTGAAAATGAAGATTCCAAAGGCTTTACTCTCACAAGTTTTACTCCATCTGCAACCTTATGATCAACTCTACTTCCTCATTTATATTTTGAGTGCCTTCCGACCTGAGGGGCTCACCTTCTGACACTATCTCTAACCATCTTCTGTTTCTATTCATTAAGTTTCAGTAACTGATGCTATCTACACTACAGGGTTTTCAGTGGCCATGGTGGCATACTGATTAGTATTGAACTGCTAACAACCAGGCTAGCCATTCAAAACCACCAGTTGTTTCTGCAGGGGGAATAGTTACAATCTCCTCCTGTAAGAAGTTCTCTGCTCAACTCAACTCGCTGCCAGAACTCGCTGAGACGGTGACTCATCATGATACTACAGGACTGTTCCAGTGAGTTTCTGAGACTATGTCTATGGTCATAGAAAGCCCATGTGTCTCCTGAAGAGTGACTGGTGGTTTTGTAGTTCACAGCCCACCATGTAATCTCTACATGAGGGCCCCTATCATTTCAGAAACCACAGAGTGGTTCTACCCTGCCCTATCTGGTCACTGTGAGTTGCAAATGATTCTATGGCCGTGAGTTTGAGGGGTTTTGTTGCTGTTTGTTTTGTTTTTTAAATTCTTCTGAAGTAGATAGCCAATCCTTCTTCGTAATCTGTTCTTAGTTTGGAAGTGCTGCTAACACCTATGTACTTTGGGTGACCCTGCTGGTATATAGTAATACCAACGACATAGCTTTGAGCAACACACAAGCCACCACAATGCAACAAACTGACAGGTGGTAGGAGTCTCTTACTAGTGCACTTCAGAAGAAGCTCTGGCAGTGCCGTGGTGATATATTGGGCTGTGATCTGCATGGTTGCCAGTTTGAAACCACCAGCAACCCTGTGGGAGAAAGGCTGGGCTGTCTACGCACAGAAATAGTTACAATCTCAGAGACCCACAGGGGTGGCTGTGCGTCAGCCATGACTTAATAGCAGTGAGATTCACTTCAAAAGATTTTACCAAATAAAGTGAAAAGATAATCTCAATTGGGGAGTGTGGGAAGCTTGTCATGGGATTATCTGACAAGGGATTAATCTCCGAAATTTTAGAAAATTCCAACACCTGAACAACAAAAAGGCAAAGAAAACAATTTAAAGGGGGCAAAGGACAAGTACAGCCACTTAACCAAAGAGGACTTTCATATCAACAACAAATAAATGAAGAGAATGTCATTATCATTAGCCATTCTCACTCCTATGGAGTTAAGATATCACTTCATCTCAGCAATGATCGCAAGATCAAAAATATATAAAACAGTAGATGTCCTTGAGGGTGTGGGGGACTGTGTGGAATTGTCGCATTCTAGGAATGAGACTATAAAATGATACAGCCAAGTGCAGTATGATACTTGTTTTAAAAATTAGGAATCAAAATGTCATGTGATCTAACAATTCCACTACTAGATATATATTCCCAGGGGGTGGGGGGCAGGGAAGCCATGATACAAATAGATATATGGATTCCCATGTTCATTGCACTGTTATTTACAATAGCAAAAAGATGGAAAAAACCTAAGTGCCCATCAATGAATGAAGGGCTAAACCAACTATGGTACATACACACAAGGAACTAATACTATACACTAAAGAGTAATTATGGATCCAGGAGTCCGCTCATAACATGGATAAACCTGGAAGACATTACGCTGAGTGAAATCAGTCCATCATAAAAGGACAAGTTTGTATGACACCACTATTATAAAAAGCCAAGAAAGTATGTATGCACAGAAACACCTTTTCCTGAAAGTCACTAACGCGAGAAGAGCTATATACTAGTGTGGACAACAGGCCTAGCAATGTGCAGTAAGGGGAGGTCAGCACAACATAACCAAAGCAAATGAAGTTATTGAAAAGTGCACAAGCATGAAAGGCAACAAGGTTAAGTATCATTAAACGTACACCTATAAGAACACTAGTAAATAATAATTTTTGAGTGGATACAAAAGTAGATAAGTTGGCAGAACAGGTGTGGTATAGTGTACGGGGGTTTACCCATAAGCATATACAGATTTGGCAAAGGCTGTTTCTACATATGTGTATGTGCTACAAATATATCCAGGTATTTAATAGTTTATTCAGAGGACAAAATTATGCAAAATTCTTACTCATAAACACCTTGAGGGACTGAATGACCCTAGTCTCAGGATACATTTAGGTCAATTGGTATAACAATGCACAGCGTTCTAATACATCCTACTCTGGGAAGTATGACTGGGCATGAATAGAGTAGTAGTGGCCATCTAAGGTAAAACTATTGATCTCTTCCTACCCAGAGGAAAAAAAGAGTGAAAAAAATTAAAAACTCAAGGAAACAAGTAATCTAAAGGACTATAGATGACATGAACCCCAGCCTCCAGTAACCTGGGAACAGACTACCCAGACGGTGCCCAGCGACTACTACCAATTGCTCTGGTTGGGTGGAATAGATGATGCTGAACAGAGTGGGAGATGAATATAGAACCAAGGTCAAAATCATAATTAAAGACCAGATTTATTGGTCCAGTAGAGATTAGTGGAACCTCCAAAAACAATGTCCCTGAGACACTTGTCAGATCTGGAACAAAACCCTCTCCTGAAGATCATCTTTCAGTCAAACAATGGGCCGGCCTATAAAATGAACAAGAACCCCCAGAGAAGCTTGCTTTTCCGAGCAATCAACCATAAGAGATCCAAGAGGCAACATTTGTCAAAAAACAAAGTTCAGACACCTGCAAGGGACGGGAAAGATGGTTGAATGGAAACAGGGAAGCCAAGAAGTGGGAAGAGTTGTATTGCATTGGAATGTAACTCATGCCATGAAACAAAATGTGTATAAATTGTTGAATGGGAAACACAAAACACAGCAAAAGTTCTACCCAAACCACAATAACATGTGAAAAAAAAACACTTTCTAGGTCATTTTAATGGACTGGTCATAAAGGCAAAAACAGTACCTACCTGCTCTGTTTTTAACTCAAACAGTTTGGTCTGCTTCATACAATAGAATTTTTATTTCCGTTTGACTGTAGTCTGTTTGTGTACTTGAGTTAATGAATTACTACTTGGGTATATTAAGTTTTAGAAACTGAGAAGACAGCTACCAGGCCCTGAGATCTACAAGATTCCCAAGAACAAACTTGATGTAATGCTGCAGATATGCTCACAGACAAAACTGTGTGACTGTCAAGCCATGGCAGAAACAAAAGGCTTTATTTTACAGAGAAAGTATGGTTAATTTTAAAATATACGAATTAATGAATAGACACAGGTTAGCTTGAAAGAAGACATTTTTTGTTGCTATTTAGTTTCCACCTGAAAGCATTGTCTGTTTTGGTGGAAACCGATCCAAAAGATTTTGTACAAAGGAGGGCAAAAGTGTGTTGAAAAGAAACTTGAATTAACCACCACATCTGACTTTCATGGCACCCCACGTGTATATTGCTTGGGAAAGTACTTCATTTTCTCACTCCTTCCTGCAGTTATGCTTCTTATCTGAACAGAACCGGGTGCTTCTTTTGGGTTTTTAGAGCCCTAGATGGAATCCCATACTTGTCACATAATATTGTAATTGTATTGGCACCTATGTGCTCTATTAACCTGCGACCTATTAACCTGTGTGTTGCAGTCAGAGACCATGCTGGGTTCATGGCATATGGTGGGTCTTCAATAAACTAATGAATACATGCCCTGGGCAACCAGAAAGATCAGCAGGCACTAGACCTGTGTTTGGGATGTCAGGGAAGAATCTGGAGTCTCACTGAACAAAGCCTTCTCAATAGAGATCAGAAATGCTGACTCTTAACTTGACAGCCATTCAAATAATTTAGTCACATATTACTCACTGCCACGGAGTCAATTCTGACTCATAATAATGCACATTACGCATGGTTTATTTAACCATTTATGGTAAAAGATGAAACTAGAGATAGTGAGCGTTTAGGATGGGACATGCATTGGTAAATGGTTTATTTAACCATTTATGTGTTGGTGGGGATTTCAGTGGTTTTCAAACAAAGGTTCAATTAACAAACCCACTGTTAATGAGCCGATTCCAACCCACAGCAATCCTAAATAGGGCTCTGAGGCTGTAAACCTGTACTGGAGCAGAAAACCGCATTTTTCTCCAGAGAAACAGCTGGTGGTTTGAACCTCCCACCTCGTGGTTAGCAGTCTGACGCTTACCTGACAGTGCCTCCACGGCCCCCTAATTTGATAGAAAGCACAAGTAACTGCAATCCAGGCACTGACTTGGATCGTAACACATATTTCTCTTTCTTTGGCATCACTGGCCACTGGTGGGAGTGGGAGGCCCAGTCTTGCTCCTGGAGAGCTGCTGCTGGATTTGAACCGCCAAGCCAGTGGGCCGCAGTCCCGCACACAACCACTACGCCACTGGGGCTCGGCCCAACACATATTTCTAATTCTATGATCAGAGCAGCTTTATGGTTGTTAGATGCCATTGATCATTGCAACCAAATGTCCAACAGAACAAACTGCGGACCGGCCCTGTGTCAGCCTCACAGTTGTCATATTTGGGCCCATTGTTGCAGCCATCTATCTTGTTGACCATCTTCCTCTTTTCTCCTGCCCACCTCCCCTCTCCCCACCCCTTTGCCAGAGAACCAGTCTTTCTCCTGATAACCTGTCCAAAGTGAGTGAGACAATGCCTTGTAGTCCTTGCCTCTGAGGAGCATTCTGGCTGTACTTGTTCCAAGACAGACCTGTTTGTTATTTTGGCAGTGTGTGGTGCTTTTAATATTTTTCGCCAACACCATAGTTCAAATACGCCATTTTGTCTTTGGTCTTCCTTATTTAACGTCCAGCTTTCATATGCATAGGAGACAGATGAAAGTGTTAACAGCCTTGACTTTGTAGGCTAAATAGCTGAATTCAGAAAGGCAAATTAAATAGTTCACTGTCACTGAGCCAGGAGGAGGTGGAACTGGTCTTTGAATTCACGTCTGCCTTTTCCTTTCACCCAATCTCCTATAATCATTGCATATTACACATCTCAAATGGAGATATAAGGAACAAGCGACACTCAAGCATTACATTAATTAGAACTTTCATATTATATCCAGGAGTCAGAGACTCTCTCCAGCTTTAACCCTGAAATTGAAATACAGTAATGTTAGACATAAAAATGCATCCTGATTTCCCCCCAAGGACTCTCCCTCTCTTATCCACATAGTGAGCATTAACAATTAATGGGAAGTGCTTTTCAAACCATATAGCATCGCACTTAATATTTATGATGCCCACGAAACATACCAACATCTGTTCTGTAGAGTGATAGCTATTAAAGCATACTTAAGTGCCAAGCACTCTCACGTCGATGAGTCAAAGCTCCAAGCAGTTGCCCCTCTGGAGTTATCTAAGTAGCAAGAATTCCAAGAAGATGGGAGAAGGCAATTTTAGACTCAACTGATTTCAAAAAATATTGCTACGTTTTATCTTGGTTCAAAGTGAACAGTATTTTTCAATGGAATAAATTGTTTTTAAATGGTTGGGCATGATCTTTCACATTGGGTATGAGTAAAGGGCAACCCAAAAGCTGAAGTTAAGGTTTCCCTCTGAGAAACAAAATTAGAAAAGACTCACAGGAATGACTGATTTGAGAACTCTGCTGTTAAAAAAAAAGTGGAAAAGTTGAGTGTACCCAAAACCCAATCAATGTGACCTCTGAGTACTCTTAGGGAGCACACCTGGAAGAAGAAAGGGAAAAAGAGCCCAGAGAGTACAGTGAATTAAGCACTGGGCTTCTAACACCCAGACCAGCAGTTCAAATCCATCAGTCACTTTGCGGGAGAAGGAAGAGGGTGTCTGCTCCTATAAAAACTTAAGGGTCAGAAACCTTATAGTGCAGTTCCACTCTGTCCTATAGAGTCTCTGTCTGTTGGGATCACCTGGACAACAGTGGGTAAAAAAAGAGGAGTGTTTTACTCTGCTTGTCAAGGGAATATGTTAACAAGAGTGATCTCTAGAGTCTGTGGATAGCAGAGCTGATTTAATGGAGCCAGTATCTCTGCCAGAACTTCCTGATTCATCAGCAATACAATTTGTTATGATAAATTAACTATTACATTGGATTATATACCACCATGGCCCACATAAGCTAATCTCTGCACATGATAACACAATTTAGTTTCTGGGCCAGCAAACTGAGGACCAGACTTTAAACATGGTAATCACATACACACACTGTCACTCAACCTTTCCTAGCAAATTGCAACAAACATTAGATTAACATAATAGCTGCAGTTGCAGTAATAATGAGAGTAATAATAGCAACTAAAAATTGTTGAGCACTTATCAGCTGTCAAGCATACTTCTAAAAACTCTACATATTAAATACCCCATTGAGTCTTTACGACAACCCCACAAGCAAATGAAAAAAAAATTGTTGAATAACGAGTTTGTGTAACAAGTGCTAAGTCACATACTAATGAGTTATGGAGCCTAAAATTTAACTTAAGTAACCTGTCTGCATTCTTAACCACTCCTAGAGGGTTGAGATAGGATATATGTGTGTATACGCACATATTGATACATATATAAGTTATTTAATGATAAGTTATTTAAGATGTTAAGGCTGGAGTTATTTTTGTTGCAAGACACAAAACTTCACTCAAACTGGTTTGAATAAGCTATTGGGTGGGGTTCACCTTAAGGCAAGTCAGGTATTCATCTCTCATGATGCCTTGTGCTTTCCCGGATCCTTGCACGCACTAGTCTGCATTGTAATCATTCATGCTTATTATAACTTTCCCAGGTGAATACCTAACTTCATGATTCTTCTCCCTTTTACTGCTAGATCCTTGGTGAAGGATATACAACAATATCTGCTTAATGCTTCAATTAAAAAAAATAGGTGAAGGGGAAATACACGTGAATCAAGCTTTTGGTGACTCCTCTCTGACCATAGACATGGAATGTAAATAACCTTGATATCATGCAAAGTACATTATAAAGTGGATGAATGCTGATGCAGTTAGGTCAAAATTTAACATCTTATAATCTGATCTCCCTTTTGACCCATTTTAAAATTGTTTGTGTTTTTAATAGTTTCTTCTTTCCTTTCTATTGAGGTTTTTCTCTGTCTTGTTTTGTTATTATTGTTAGTTTTTGTTTGTATGTTTTTAAAATGTTTTTCCATATATGAGATCTAGGACAGGTAAATCTATAAAGACAGAAACTGGATTAATGGTTTCTCAAGAGTGTGGCAGGGAACGTTAGGGCAAATGGGGAACGAATAATAAAGAGTATATAAACAAAGAAAATATTCTAAAAATGATTGTGGTAATGATAATACAACTCTTTTTAATATGATTGAACTATTGAATTTATAATTTGTGAATTATATGACCCCCAAAAGTTAATCAGGAGAAATGGTTGTTTAAATAAAAAGTTGGGTAAAGGACACTGAACAAGGGCAGAATTCTTAGATTATTTTAATGGCTAGCAAAAGCAAAAGCAAAGTCAGTCAGACTTCTCGGAAACTGGAAATTCAAAAACCGAGCTCACTCACGCCTCTGTTCCCTCTCATGATCACTTTCCCAGTAAGCTGTGGCTGGAGTGTTAACCAAACCAAAAAGATTCCCTCTAGACGTGTGTTTTTCTCAAGAGGTAGTTTCCAGCAAAAAGACTGTGGTCACCTACGGAAGCCAAACTAGTATATCTCTCATTTTGAAATTTGGACAATATTTAAAAGCCGCTGAGGTTCTTATACTAACTATTGTAACAAGGAAGTACTATTTTCCAGTTGCTTTCATTTTCAATTTTGTTCTTTGATTGCTTAAAACAGACATCTTTTTTTTTCCTTCTTGCCACGCAGCGAGAATGTTCTACTTTGATATGGTAGGTGTTAGTCATGGTACTTGCATTTTCATTTTGAAATCAAGAAGTTAATCTGTTCTACTCTCATTAACCAGTGTAGTTAAGGACTTTTGATGGTTTCTTGTGATAATTGCGTTATAATTTTTCACTCTCTTATGTTTTGGACTAATTTCAGAAGCTTTAAGAGAATTGCCTGGAATTTTACTTATAGCTAATGATTTAATACTGATACCGAAGAGCCTTAGATTGCCCCTAATTTACAAATGATTTTTAAAAGATCCCTTGTAACTCAGTAGTTAAAACACATTCTCCTAGTGGTCCTATAATACATTCACTCAGACATTTATTCTATTAATTTTGGTTAAGATCCTCTATTTGCCTGGCATGTATTAAACAACGGTGTGTGCAACAGGAACAAGACATAGTCCTTGTCTTCATGGAGCTTATAGTCCAAAGAAAGGAATACTAACAAATGAGCAAATAATTATATATTAGCTCTCATAGTAGTAGCTGACATTGGGTGTCTCTGGCTCTTCAAAAATATCTATGGGATAAATTATTTAAAAGAGTAAAACCATATCATTGACATGTTACCTCACAATTCTTGGAGGATTTAACCCTCCAATATCTGCAATCTTAACTAACCCAAGACCAAAGAAGAATGGTGCATTTAAGTTATGATGCTGATAAAGAATATTGGAAGTATCTAGGTCTGCAAAAGAGAATAAACAAATCTGTCTTGGAAGAAATACAGCCAGACTGCTCCTTAGAAACAAAGATGGCAATCATACATCCTTTGGACATGCTGTCAGGAAGGCCCAGTCCCTGGAGGAGGACATCGGGCTTGATAAAGTAGAAGGACAGCAAAGAAGAGGAAGGCCCTCAACCAGATAGAGTGGCATGCAGCTGCAGCAATGGGCTTAACCCAAGAACAACTGAGAGGATGGGGCAGACGAGCAGTGCTTTGTGCTGTTGCACATCCAGTCACTGTGACTCAGAACCGTCTTGACCGCACCTAACAACAACAACATCTAACCCAACCTGTTGCTGTAGAGCCCATTCCAATTCGAAGTGACCCTGTGGGCCAGAGCAGAACTGCCCCCACAGGGTTTCCAAGGCTGTAAATCCTTATGGAAGCAGACTTTCTCCACAGAGCGGCTGATGGGTTCAAACAATCAACTTGTCAGTTAACAGTTGAGTGCTTAACCACAGTACTGCCAGGGTGCCTTAATCTGTGTGTGTGTGTGTGTGTGTGTGTGTGTGTGTGTAAGAAAGAGCAGTTGGATATTGAGAGAACATCTCAGCCCAGTCCAGACCAAGTCGATAAGTCTGACATTAGTCAATATGTCTGATACCAATCCATAAAGTCCTCTTCAGACTTATGAAACACATGTATTGATGCTGAACGTTGGACAATCACAGGCCAGTGGGTAGAAAGTCTGTAGGTCCAGTGGTGTTGTAAGCATCTCAGCACTGGCAGAGGTCTCTATGTGACTTCTCCAACTTCAGAGGTCTGCTTGCATCAGCGTAGGTCCATGTGGCTTCTCCAGCTCAGGGCACTAGTGTCGTACCATGTGTCTTGTCAACTGCAATGTCTCCCAGGGAGTGACCAGGGTACCTTAATCTTCAGTAAGGTGGTTAGCAATTCCTTTAAAACAGACAAATTTACAATGAGTATGTATTTACTCTTTCTGTTGATGTATAAAGTGTGTGCAGAAAACCCTACATGTCTCAAGTATGACGAGATGCATTTCACAAACTGAACATACCTGGTGAAGAAACCAGAGCCTTCCTTTCCAGTCCTGATAGTCTCTTTCCCCCAAAAGGAAAAGGATGTTATTTTAAAAATTAAAATAGTTGGCTTTCTACTCATTTAATACCGTACTTGAGAGGAAGAAAGATGTTTATGTAAATCCTAATTTGTCCATTTAAAGATCGATAAAATGTTATTAGGCTTACTTACTTTGTCAGTTCTGATTTGAGTTCAGCTTTTATCATTGAAAAGTGGGCATTGCAAAGGCTTAAATAAGCTAGAAGGTTCTTTCTCTTTCATGTAAGGAGTTGAGAATTAGTTTGGCAGATGCAGAGTCATGATAGATTCTATTTCTCTCTTACAGTCAACCAGTCTATGGTTTTCATCCTTAGCCAGCGGATGACTCCAGCTAGTTACTGTAACTCAATCTGTCACATCCAGGCAGGGAAAAAGAGGAAGGCAAAGTGCTGCTCCTTCCAGCTGATTGAGTTTGTCTCTATGGTGCCTGCCCTGGCTTTCACCTAATGGCCCAGAATTTAGTCAGGGGGCCCGTTGTTTTTAAAGAAAGATGGAAAATAGGGCCTTTAGATGGGTGCATTGCTGCCCCCAATAAAACACGGCATCTATTAGTAAGAAAGGAGAAATCTGATTTATGACCATCGGCAAGTAGATGTGACTACTACAGTTAGGTTTCTGTTCAGACTCGCCCACCTTCATCAGATTGTTAATGAAAATGTTCTTCCAAAGAAAGGGAGTGGTACATACACCTACTCCTCACTTACTATCTTGTTACTGGACATTGTGCAATAATAAAATACTGCTACTGAACATGAATGAGGTAGCAGGCATGGGCAGCAATGACTACAACTTGTCCCTTCCCTTGAGAAGGGTCTCTGGAGACCTCCCGGAAGTTGAGTCGTACTGTTGCATGTCCTCTGCCCCCTCCTGCTGGCAGGGCTACGGTGACTAGCTCCTGCACACCCTCCTCCATCATCATCTTTGGATAGATGTCCAGGCAAGACGCAGCCAACAGGCACCTCTTCTTTGTTCTCAGCTCCAAAGTTGCCAGGGGTACTTCTGCTCAAGATTGCTATGGGGGTTTAGGGAAGTGGGGAGGGAGAAAAGAGGGAGTTAACGATCCGAAAGGGTTTGGCAGAAATGTATGAGGCTCATGACATCCCCAAGTGAGGTCTGAAGCCTCTGTCTTGGTGGATCTGAGTGGGTAGCCAGGCTTCCAGTATCCTCAGTGACTGGTCAGGTCATCCTCAGTGACTGGGAATATGGGGTTTCCAGGGGTTGGGGGGCAGAAGTGGAGCCCTTGAGGCAGCTCCCTGAGGAAAGCTAGGAGACTCTCCTAGAGGAAGGTGAAGTGGAGAAGCCGAGGGCCCTCCACTCACAGCCTGGCTGGCTCCAGTGTGGTCTTCTCCGAGGGAGCCCTGGAGGTGGAGTGGTAACTTGCTGGGCTGAGGTCCGAAAGGTCAGTAGTTGGAAACCAGCCGCTGCTCAAAGGGATAAAGACGGGGCTTTCTACTCCTGTAAAAAGTTACAATCTTGGAAACGAACAGGACACTTCTACCCTGCCCTATGGGTCCACTATGAGTTGACATCTGCTCAATGGCAGTGAGTTTGGTTTCTTTGGTTTTGTCTTCTCCAGACCTCCCTCTCCTCAAAGGAATAATTCATAACTGGATTCATCATAGAGATGAGCACATCAGTAACCACCCCTCCCCACCCCAAACCTTCAAACTCACTGCCATTGAATCAATTCTGGGGTGGTGGTGGGAGCTGATGCCAAGGACTCAATAGAAAGTAAATGTCTAGAAAAGAATGATAGACTGTATGTACCAATATGTCAGATACAATTGATATATGGATTGTAACAAGAGTTGTGAGAGCCCCCAATAAAATGATTTAAAAAAGAAAAAAGAAACAGTACATAGAGAAAAAAATAAAATAAAATATGAGTAGAAGATCTCTTCTTTTCTCCAAGGATTCAGGCTGAGTTTAAGCTGCTCACTCGGAGATTAGCAGCCCAATGTGTGACCCACTACACAACAGGACTCTAGTTGCTATTAATTCTATGCTCATATTTTCTAAATAATAAGTTTTAAAGGATAAGTAAATGGTCTGAAATGGAAAGAAAACAAAACCCTTCATTTTCCCATAACACCAGTTTTCACATTCCAGTCGGGTCTTCAGAACCTAACCATATTATAAGTAGGCATGGATGAAGAAATGAAGGAGTCCTGTGGAAGAAACTAAGCGATGAAAGTTCACAGAAAGCCCTAAAACAATTGACAATATAAAGCGCTCTTCTCGCCAGATTCCTTTTCTAGCTGTCAGCAGAATTCTGTCACGCTGGGGAGGGGGGAGGGGGTGTCAGAAGGTGGTAAGTATCCCTTTCCTCTAATTATGAGACAGAGTCATGGCTAGAAAAATGTGTCTGAAAAATCTATGTGTATGTGCTTGAGGTGATGGCTGAAGACATTCAAGCTGATAGTATTCACTCATCACAGGAACATCTTCTTTCAAGTTTTGCATTTTGAGAAAAGCAAAAGGGTAAATATAAGTTATAGTAAAACCTTACATCTACAACAAGTTAGGGCTTGCCTCCCACAAGAAAAACTACTTACATAAAAAGGCTAATAGACCATGATTATAAGGCAGGTACTCCTCTTGTCTCCCTTTTTCATTGTGTTATTAATGTTGGGCTAAGTTCCAAGAAGAGCCCTCCCTAGGGCTGGGTGAGACTGGGAGCAGGCTATACTTTGAGGTCTTCCTGCCTATCATTTCTAAACAGGTGGAATCTGCTTAGAATGAGCCTCCGGGGCAGCTGGTGCTGCAGAGCTAATGATGTAAAGTCAGAGAGTGCAGGAGGTGGAAGCGGAGATCAGCAGCTGTCGAAGTACGTTTCCAAAGTACTTGAAGCACCAGCAGAACGTACCTAGGAGACTGGGCCAGGTGGCAGGGTTGGAAGGTAGGAATCGATATAAAGGAAAAGAATGGGGGAAGGGGGTGTTCCCCAGGTAGGCAACGGGGTTGGAATGAGCACACCGAGGGCCCCAGGCTCCAGGGCAATAGTGGAGCCAAGGGGCTGGCTTAGCAAACTGCTTTGCACTGTTGAAAGTACAATGCGAGGTGCAGTAGAGGACATAAATGTAAACCAGACATGCGCCCTGCTCAGAGTGCTGATTGTAAGCAAGCTCCCTCGTGGAGTGAAGATGCCCTGAAAGTAGAGTCCTCAGTTCAAAGTGACCAGTGCAGTTAAACAAGGGTAAACGAAGTGTTGGAGAAAAGCAAGAGAAGGGACTAGCCCGCTGGAACAAAAGTGAGGTGGGAATGGAGGGTTGGAGAAGGTTTGAAGGGGATGTGTCCAATGAGTTGGATCTTGAGGGCAAGGAAGATAGATAGGGAGGGCTTATAGAAATGAGGAGTAGATTTGAAGTGGTGGGGTGAGGAGGGGGGGGTCTTTGAGATTCATGAGCGAGCTGTGAAAGAGAGGTTAAGAAGTATGGTCAATTTTATAATTAGAGGTCTTCCTGCCTATCATTTCTAAACAGGTAGACTCTGGTTAGAGCATAGGGATGTCATCCAGAACCTTTATAAACTTCAAATATTCTCTGGGAAAGGGTTTTCAAAGGCAGAGCAGGGAAAGCACCTGCACACTCCCTCTGTCCAGAGGTTCCACTTCCTCCTGATTTCCCCATCATATTTCCTGATTTCCCTGTCATATGCTGCCTTTCCTGGCTGCTACCATCAATACATGGGGGTTATGGACATTCTGCTTCAATAACCTTCCTGTATGGTGGTTGCAGTCCCAACTAGAAATGATGGTGTGAATTCAAGAGCAGAGTGAGTTTAGTGATTGTAACAGTTGTCTCTTTATACCTGGTGGCTTTATTTACAAGTGGGAACCATTCCCGACAATATGATTTCTTTCCAGGGGCCATAGTGGGAGATTTAAGAGTACTGAGCAAGTAGAAGACTCGGGTGGAGCTGGTAGTGCTAGGGTAAGGAAAGCGAGAGACACCAGATTTAGAACTTACCCCCTTTCCATTCAGGAAGGTGTGGAAAGGCAGAGGGGCACACTGTTTTTCCCTTCCTCATATGGAGAACTAGAAGATATGGCATGCATTGCCCCAGATAGGAAAGAAAAAGAGAGAATGAGTTGAAGTTTCAAAAGTCACAGTCTGGAAAAAACTCCACTCTTCCAAGATCATGAGTGGGCAAGAATGACTTCCTCTACCCAGAGCAGATGAAAGTCCCCTAAGTCAGAGCGGAGCCTTTTTCAGTTTTTTTTAAGCATCACTGCCCTCTTGTGGTGGGAGTAGGAGGCCCAGCCTTTGCTCCGTGGAGCTGGAATTGAACCTCCATCCCAGTGGGCCGCAGTCCTGCGCACAACCACTACTACGCCACCGGGGCTCAGTGCGGAGCCTTTTTTAATCAGAAGGGAGGTGATGAGTTCATGAGGAAAAGGAGAGCTGTGCCTTTCCTCCTGGGCCATACCCCAAGGGGATGGGAGAAGCAGCAGGGTTGCTTTGCTACAGAGAGGTTATAAACTTTGATTTTCAGATGAGTCTGGAGAGAAGGCGAAATATGAGAATTGCCTGCCGAGTATGTCCAAGTGGAAAGACCCTTAGCAGAGTCTCCTGCACACACACCTAAGGCTGGGGCAGTCGCTAGCACCCAAGAATACTAAGTGTCAATGAGTGGCAAGGAGGGAACCAAGCAAAGGTCGTGCAGGTATGAGATGTGGACTTACGATGACTGAGGCCACACGTACCCTCTGGGGAATTCTCACTTCCATAGACCTCTGGCTAGGAATGTCATAGTCAAATGTGTTTGAAAAGAAAAAAAAGGTCTACCTATGTACATTGAAAGATTTCAACAAGAGAGTAATAAGAGAACAGACGGACTGGGAATAAATCTTTAGCAATGACAAATCAGATAAAGGCCTTATAACCAAAATCTACAATACCCTGATAGCTTCCAAAAAGAGTAAAACTAATTGCGCTCCGAGGAGGTGGGCAAAGGAACTGAACAGAAGTTTCACAAAGGCAGAAATCAGAATGGCCTATAAATATATGAGAAATTGTTCCCAATCATGGGCCATAAGAGAAATGCAAATCAAAACAACAATGAGTTATCACCTAACACCCTCACAAATAGCCCAATTCAAAAAATTAGAAAGCAACAAGTGTTGGGGAGGCTGTGGGAAGATAGGGACTCTTATCCACTGCTGGTGGACCTGCCAATATGTACAGCCACTATAGAAATCAATTTGGAGATTTCTAAAACACATGGAGATTGAACTACCATATGACCCAACAATCCCCCAACTGGGCATATACCCAAAAGAGGCAAGTAAGAATCTACGACAATGCATCTGTGCCCCAAGGTTCATCACGGCACAGTTTACAATCGCAAAAAGTTGGAAGCAGTCCAAATTTCCATCAACTGATGAGTGGATTAAAAATCTATGGTACATACATACAATGGAGTACTATGCATCGCTGAAAAGTAGTGATGAACACGTGAAGCACATCTCTGCATGGGAAGAACTGGAGAAAATTATGCTAAGAGAAGTTAGCCAAGCGCAAAAGGACATGTACAATATGAGTCCGCTGAGGTAAGCTTAATAATAATTTTTTTTTAATCCAAAAGTGGAGCTGAGCCCCAGTGACGTTGTGGTTGTGCGCGAGACTGCGGCCCACTGGGATGGAGGTTCAATTCCAACTCCACAGGAGCAAAGGCTGGGCCTCCTACTCCCACCACCAGAGGACAGTGATGTCCTAAAAAACTAAAAAAAAAAAAAAAAAGCAAAAGTGGTATCGGGAAAAATCTATAATATACAGAAAATCCTGGGAGAAGCCCAAGTAGTACAGCTGGAACCATACCAAATCCAGGGCTGCATATAGTAGCCAACTAGGATGGGACGCCGGGATATGGAAGGTGAGATGCTGTTAAGTAGAGAAGGAGTGGGGTACTAACCCACCCAAGGGGAGTGTATTTTTTATATCTCCACAGGAAAACAGGAATCAAACTTAAATAAGGTGTTCTCGGAAGTGAATGTGGCATGAAGCAATGAAGCCGAGAACCAGTGGAGAGATCTAAGAATACAACCCAAATTCCAACTACCGGGGCACTCACCTCTCCCCCAGGGGCATTTGCCTTGGAGGTCAGCACCAAAGCTGCAGCTTGGGGAGAGAGATACACCTCCAAAGTACACAAGAATAAATGAAGGGGGAGGAAGATAGAATGAAGTACAACCTGGCCCACCGAGCCTTCAGGACTATATTCATACTCAGAACTGCAAAGAGAGGACCACATGGGCCGGCCCCAATATGAAATACATCTACCCTCACTGAGCCAAGACATTTTGGGGTCAAAAATGGAGAAACAGGGTCAGGATTATACCCTGTCTGACCCAACCACACCAATAGAACATGGAGCTCCAGATCGAGCACCAAAGATTTACTTTGTGACATACCATCCCACTCAACCAGGAGACACTCCTGGAGGTCAACAAACAGACCTTAAACTCTTTGTAGGATTTTATATTTTTATTATTATTGTATTCTTGCATGTACATCTACATGTTGGGTGGGGTTGTTGATGTTTTCATTGTTTTCTTTGCTTGCTTCATTATAGGATGCCCTTTTTTTGAGTATGTTATTTTCTCTACAGGTCTATCTGGATGGGGTGGGATGGATGGGCGGTCTAGGGATGGGGACGACGGGACTGATGGTACCAGGGTGGATGTAGGTGGGGGGCTGTTGGCTGATCTAGGGATGGGGGCAAGTAGTATGTGGTTCAGGATCAGTGGCGGGGTGGGTGGGTGTGGAAGGTCCGATAGGGATTGATTAAGACT
>PVJH01008862.1:0-82595 GCA_004026705.1 Nesogale talazaci | reverse complement strand
CAGGATCTAGGCACTGGCAGGGGTCTCTCCATAGCTCCTCACTTCTAGGGCTCAGGGTCCATCAATAGCATCCAATGGTGGTAGAAACAACTCAGTGTTGGCATGGCTTCTCCAGCTTCAGAGGTCTGGTTCCATCAGGGTAAGGCCATGTGGCTTCTCCTTGAGCTCCTTCAGCTCCTCGGACGCTGCCATCTTGGCATGTCCGTAGTTCGTCATCTCTGAGACTAACTCCCAACAACTGGGAAGATAGCTTCTCATCTCCATGAGGGAAATATCGCGAGATTTTCCAGAAGTCTCAGGAGAAAGCCATGCCCACATGGAGGCCTCATTGGCTACTCAATGGCTAGCTCCAGATTAATAGGCTAGACTCCATCTCTACATCTCAATCATGAAATTAACATAAGCATAGGACCGCCACAGGTAGTAAATTTATTATTCAAATTTACTTCTAAATTCATTATTCCTCCTTAACTCTCTCACTTCCCACAACCCTTTAACATACTTTTTTTTGGGGGGTGGGGGGTGGATTGGCCTTTATTTAATGGACTTGTTATTTTGGAACCGAGAATATCAGAGAAAGCTCTCTGTGTAGTTGCGTGCTCTCATTCTTTTAGCTTTCTCCTTCCTGGTTTCACATTCAGCAGATAATTCCCCATATGTGTTTGAAATCATCTGGGTTTTTTTTTTGGGGGGAGGGGCATCACTGCCCTCTGGTGGGAGTGGGAGGCCCAACCTTGCTCCTGGAGAGCTGCTGCTGGATTTGAACCGCCAAGCCAGTGGGCTTCAGTCCCACACTCAACCACTCAACCGGGGCACAGCATGAATTCATCTGTTTTTGTATCCTGGACTTCTTTAGGAGAATCTCCAATTCCTAGGTACAGTACAGACTGTTGGCCTTTTATCAACCTCTGTTCCTTAAAATAGCATTACTTCAATTCAATTTCTTTCACTGCTCACACGAGAGGTTCCATAACTTTATGTTTGTTGAGTGCAGAACTTATAGGGTGTGCAGTATTTTGAGTTTTGAATAAAGTATGGAGGGAGCTGTGGACCTGGAAATGCCAGTTGGGGTAGGAGTCCGGGCTCAAATCACAGGTTATATAAGTATAAAGCAGAAATCCTCTAGTCTGAGCTGTAATCAAAATAAGCAAAACATGTGAGATTTTTTCCCTTTCTTACTTTTTTCTCTCCCTTCTCCCACTCCTCTTTTCCTCCCCCCTTTCACCTCCTTTGTCCCCACCCCCATCTTCCTTCTTTCATCCCTTTGGTTTTGATAGATAGGTCTGTGATAGGGTATTTAAGAATATGTCAGAATAGTTCATAGGGATATAAGATGGGGTATTATAAGATGGGTATTATCTTGTTCCAAAAGGAATTGCTGTGTTTTTATTGTTGTTTTGTGCCATCAATTTGGTTCTGACTCATAATAACCCTAATGTCCAACAGAAGGAAACCACCCAGTTTGCTGGCGTCCTCACAATTGTTTTTATGTTTGATTCGCTTTTACAGCCACTGTGTCGCTCCATCTTCCTGAGGGTTTTCTTCTTTTTCACTGCCCTTCCACGCTACCCAGCACGAAATCCTTTACTGAGATTGGTCTCTTCTAGTAATATGTCCAAAGCACAAGGTCTCACCATTTCCACATGGAGCATTTTGACTATCTTTCTTCCAGGATAGGTTTGTTTGTTCTTTTGACTGTCCATGGTACTTCAACACTCTTCATCAGCGCTATCATTCAAATGCTCACTTGTTCAGTCATCCATACTCAGTGGCCAAGTTCTACATGTATATGAAGTGATTAAAAACACTGTGTCAGGCACACTTTCATTTTCAGATTGATAACTTTTCACTTCAAGACCCTAAAGAGGTTTTCGGTAGCAGGTTATCCAAAGCAATGGATTGTTTGATTTTCTGATTGCATGCTTCCACTGATTGTGTATCCAAGCATGATGAAATCCTTGATGACTTAATATTTTCTCTGTTTATCATGGTGATATCTACTGGTTAAAGTGTGAGAATTTTGGTTTTCATTACATTGAGTTGTGATCCATATTGAAGTCTGAAATCTTTGATTTTTCTTTAGCAAGTACTTCATGTCTTTACTTTCTGCAAACAAGGTTGCATCATCTGCTTATCACAGGCTATTAATGAGCCTTCCTTCAATCATGATGCTGCACTCTTCTTCATGTATTCCAGACTCTCTAATTATTTGCTCAGCATGAAAATTCAATAAGTAGGGTGAGAGGATTCACCCCTGATGACACTTTTCCTGATGTGAATTCATGCTGCATTCCTTTTTTCTGTTTGCACCACTACCTTTTCATTCATAAACACATGGATATGTCCTGTAATTCCCATTCTTCTCAAGGTTATCCACAGTTAGTTGTCATTTGCACAATTGAATGTCTTTGCATATTCAATAAAATAAAATTAAACTTCGTTCTAGTCTTCTCTGATTTCAGTCAAGATCCATCAGGCCATACCACTGTTGACCACGGATACTGTGAAGTCTAGTTTGGGAGGCAGATAACCTACATTCTCAATAGAGCTAACTCATTACAAATGCCGTAGGTCACTCGTGAGGAAGCTTATTTCTTCCGAGGGCCAATTTGGATATTTATAACTTCATTCATGGGCCATATTGTTCAAACATTTAATTAACTGTCCTCTAGTATTATGACTGAAACAACTTCTCTTTGACGAAACCTGTGATACTAGTTGGTATTGATGATCATATTCACCTTAAATGGCCTGCTAGCTGGATATTCCCCTAATGGTTCTCAAATACTCATCTGTGAGTAGGAAGTATCTTGGGAGTCTGTTACAGATCAGGAAAACTATAAGGATTCTGAGCTCCTATATTTCTAACAAGCTCCCAGTAGTCCTAAGGCTGCAAACAAGTAAACTAAACTTTGAAAAGCAAGGACAAAGACTAGTTTCATCTTCTTTCTTTCTTCATCTTACTTTGGTTTTTTAGTTCTTTTTTTTTACACTCCCATTATTTTATATTTGTTTATCAAATAATGGTGCTCCAATGAAAACAAAACAAAGATGTTTATATGTTCTGAGTCATTCAAAATTCAGATACAGCATTTACAATGGAAGAAGAGATTATACAGATAGGCCTTTCCTCACTCCCCTGGCATCTCTGTTTCACCTGACATTTTTCTTACTTCAATATTCTTGCTGCTTCATTATCTACTCAATCACAATCAGAAAAAAAGAAACAATCAATCACATAGACATCCCGGGGCAAGAATGATTTCTGTTCTGGTCACTGTATACCTTTTGCATAGCCCTGTAGCATAGTTAGTGAGGGTATGCACTCCTATAAAAATTTACAACCCAGAGACTCTAGGGAGCATTTTTACTCTGCCCTATGGTGCTGTTACAAGTTGGAATGGACTCAATGGTAGTGGATTTGCTCAAGTTCGGGACACTTTTATGATTCAAGTTCTACCGCTTATCCTTCCAGACTTCTTACTTTGTCTAGATTGATTATATCATCTGTCTATCTGGCAGATGTCTTATAAGCTCTCAAAGTGGATTTAATGTTACATCCATTGAAAAGGAGACACAGATATGGTCGGCTCCCAAAAATGTTATAATCAACCAGACACTGAGATCTGAATGTTGGCTCCACTGGAAAGTAAGTGAACATTTGATCTGCCAGCGAAAGTTTTAGATGTAGTTGCACTTTCAAAAGATGATTTTTGTTCCCTATGATTCCTTCCCCCCGCCAGTTTTAGTCTAATTGTATCAACAGCATACATTTTCATTCCATTCAGCATAAAAAATATTTTAACAACCTCTGGAGAAAATGCACATTAACTGACATTTTTTGAAGATATGTTTTAGAAATGGAATTGCTATAAAGACTAAAGATAAATATAAATATGTGTATGTAAAGTTTGGAAACAGATTTTATCCTCTCTGATGCCTGAGATAGTTTGTTTATGTCGAGAGATTCATTACTGAGATTCATTTTTCAGAGTTCCTTGAAAGAAACCCCACAAAATGGTGATCAAAACAGTTTATTATCTCAGCTTTGTATTTACGTGTGTGTTTTCTATTTCTATTATCAAGAACACTCAGGGGCCACAAAGATTTATAATAATGTTAGTTATTAATGTTCCAACATTCCAAACAGTAGTGGACTTCATAGGTTTTATCCTTCTAATTATGGCAGTGACATACTCTTTCCTGCCTAAATAGTGTCAATGTAACAGTATCTTCTCTGATCTTCTTTAAGACTTCTTTAAAACTTAACAGGGTGTAGGGTTGTACCTATTGCAGAAGTTTAAATCAGTGATGGAGCATTGGGGTGCAGATTGCTGCTAGAGCGGGCACTATTAGTTCAGATGGGCATCTTCTCTCTTAAATCTTCCTATCGCCTCAGACCTTCCCTTTTACCTAACTGGCAGAGCAGTTGTCTAACTCAAAAGCTAATACACAGGATAAAGAGGGGTCTGCTTCCATAAGATTTACAGCCTTGGAAGTCCAATGGAGGCCTTCAATTCTGTTCTATTACATTTCTATGTGTAGAAATTAACTGAACAGCAGTGGGTGGACAACCTCAGTTTAAGGATTTGTGTAGAGATTAAATCACATGATATTAGTGTCTTGGCACAGATTAAGTACTCAGTGAATATTTGCTTTCTTTTCCAACTTTAACATTAGCTTATTATTTCACTTTAAGTCTATAATTTGGCTGCTCAATGCCTTCTAAATACCCCTTTACTTTTTTAGAATAACATAGCTATAAAATCAACAAGAATATTACAGTCAAAATGAGATGGAGTTTTAAATTCTAAAACATGTTTACCTATACTATTTAATACCCAGAGGATTATTTTCCTTTTGCCTATATTGCAGGATCTTTAACAATGAAAAATGCAATCAAATAATATCTTTTAAATAATATATATTCATAAAAACATATTTGTAGGAAAGACTGCTAGTCTGATCAACTCCTATTACATTTAATAGGTATTTCTGAAGATGATAATGCAGTGAGAACAACGGCTTATAAGATAACAAAAATAAATGTCATTTGAATTACTGTGCTTTCTAAAGATTTTCATAACCCCCATTATCTATAAAATTAGGGGGTATGTGTTTGTGGGTGTATATATGTGCAAATAACTTTCCTAAGATTAAATTATTTATGAAGAAATACACAAGTCAGTATTTTCTAAGGAAAAGTTGAGATGCAGCATGGGTCTGGAATCTAAAAATTCCATGACTTAAAATACCATTAAACAAAAATATGTTTTTCTTTCTACTAATTCAACAGTTCACTATTTTTTACCAGCTATCTTTGGGGTGACTCTAATGATAAGGTCATGTGTATCAGAGAGAACTACACTTCTTAGAACTTTTACAGGATGATTTTTCAGAATCAAATCAGCATACATTTCTTCAGAGGAAGCTCTAGGTGGACTCAACCACCAATTTTTTTGTTAGCCCCTAAGAGAATTAATTGCTGGTATCACTCAGAGATTGTACCACCATTCTAAACTACCACTCTTTACATGTTTAGTCTTTTAGAGAAGGCTTGGATTTGGAAGCATAGGCAACCTCTACCTTGGCTTCCTTAGAAAATGCTGCTGAATTGCTCTCCATGTTTTCAGAACAGTCTATGAATACACTTGGATTCCAACTAACAGTGGAAGAGATGATTGTGGGTGCTCATATGAATCTGCCTCAAATGTCCTTTTTGGTTACCAAGCACATTTCAATGTCCTGTCATCCTTGACACCCTAATAGGGAAGGCAGAGTATCTATCTGTTCCTCAAGTAGAATGACAGATTCTTTGATTGATCATTTTATAAAAGAGAACCACATTGAGGAAGAGAAAAAAAATGATAGCTTAAAAAGTCACATGCAATTAGATTGTAAACAGTTCCACCCATCTTTCAATGAAGAAATAAATGCAAGACAACAAGACATGTGTAAAGTACATCATTAGAGTATCTAATAAAAATGTGTTACCCCATTGAATATGTTTAGGCTCATACAAAGGTAAATATGGAAAGGCTTTTAGAGAAGCAAAGTGTGGGAAGGTTACATAGCTCCTGTTCTTGTTCGGTGCGGCTGACTCACTTCTGACTCACAGAGGCCCTAGGCACAGCAGATTGGAGCACTGCCCAGTCCTGAAACATCTTCACAATTGTTGTTGCCTTTGAGTCTACTGTGGCAGCACTCGTTTCAGCTCATCACCTTCAGGGCAATTCTATTTTTAACTTACCCTCTACTTTACCAAAGGAGCCCCAGTGGTGCAGTGGTTACATGTTGGGCTGCTAGCCCTAAGGTCCGCAGTTCTAAACCACCAGCTGTTTTGAGGGAGAACTATGGGGATTTCTAGCCCCATAAGAAAAGTCTGATCTCAGAAGCCCATAAAGACAGTTCTACCCTATCTTACAGGGTCACTGTGAGTTAGAGTCAACTTGATAACAGTGAGTTTTAAGGACTTTTCTACTTTTTAGTTTTTTGAGGGGGGGGCATCACTGCCCTCTAGTGGGAGTAGGAGGCCCAACCTTGCTCCTGGAGAGCTGCTGCTGGATTTGAACTGCCAACCCAGTGGGCCGCAGTCCTGCACTCAACCACTACGCCACTGGGGCTCAGCCCCTGACTTTTCTACTTTTACAAAGAATAACATCCTTCTCCACAGACTGGTCTCTCCTGACAACATGTCCAAAGTACATGAGACAAAATTTCATCATCCTTGCTTCTAAGGATTATTCTTCTTGTAATTCTTCCAAATCAGATTTATTTGTAAATTTGCAAGTCCATGGTACTTAAAACTTTCTGTGCCAGTACCATAATTCAGATGCATCAATCATTTTCTGATCTTTCTTATTTGATATTCAGCTTTCGAATAAATAAGAGGCTACTGAAAATACCATGGGTAAGGCATGTCTTAGTATTTGAGTTGACACTCTCATTCTTCAACCTATTAAAGTAATTTTATGCAGCAGCCTTACTCATTGCAACATGTCATTTGATTTCTTGATTATTGTTTTCATGAGCACTTATAGTAGATCAAAACAAGGTGAAATCCTGACTACTTCACTATTACCCCTCTTTATCATGGTGTTACCTATTGGTCCAGTTGTGAAGATTTTGGTTTTCTGTACATTGAGTTTGAATCAATACTGAAAGCTGCAAGGCTTGATTTTCATCAAGTGCTTCTTCAAGTCCTCCTCACATTCAGCAAGCAATGATTAGCAGGTTTCACATGAGCACAAAGTAGTGGTCTGGAATTCCCATTCTTCCAAATGATATCCAGACTTGGTTATGACCCCACAGATAAGTTCAACTGGAAGTTGGGTGTATAGCGTAAAGAACAGGAGATAATTAGGAAGTCGGAAACTAGTAAACACTGGCAATGGAGTGTTAAGATTGAGTGGGAATGTTTAGAGAGCTAAGAGAAAAATTTTGTGTGTGGACTCATAAAGAGTAAGAAAACAAAAATGTATTTGAAGAAAGATGAAGTAATAGACATTAAATATAGAATAATAGTCATCCATAATAAGTAGACAAAGAAGGAAAATTTTTCTGAAATATGGTCTTGGTGATAGAAACAAAACTCGAGATTGTGTGATAGAATTTTGCAAAACCCATGCCTTTTTTCGTGCCTTTTGTCAACAACAATAATGGTCACTGTACACACGGGCCTCTCCCAATGGAATACACAGGAACCAAATAATTAAATCTAGGGGAAGAGAACATGGAAAAGCTCAATATCACAACCTAAACAAGGTCAGAGCCTGACTGGAACAGACAAATAATTGTCCATATGTAAATTCTGGTTGAAGCTGAAAAATTCCACTTGAATTTTGAGAACACTTCAAGAATAGATTTACTGCATTGAACACTAAGGACAGAAGACCTTGATGAGCTGTGGAGGACATCAAGAATATCATTCATTGAAGACAAAGTGGGTGCACAAGCAAATGTGGTGAAGTAAGCTGATGGTGCCCAGCTATCAAAAAATAAAGTGTCTTGGGTCTTAAAGACTTGAAGGTAAATAAGTGGTCACCCAGCTCAGAAGCAACAAATCCCACATGGAAGAATCACACCAGCCTTTGTGATCACAAGGTGGTGAAACAATCAGGTATCAAGCAAAAGAGAACAAAAAAATCATATGATTGAGCATGAGGGACAGTGTGGAGTGGAGACCCAAAGCCCATCTGTAGACAAATGGGCATTCCCTTACAAAAGGGTCATGAGAGGATATGAACCAGGCAGGTGTAGTGTAGCAATGATGAAACATACAACTTTCCTTTAGTTATTAAATGCTTTCTCCTCCCCATATCATGATTCCAATCCTACCTTATAAATCAGGCTAGACCTGGGTATGTACATGATCAGTACAGAACTGGAAATTAGGAACTGGTAACAGGGAATTCAGGACAGACAAACCCTTCAGGACCAGTGGTGGGCAAGAGTGGGGATACTGGGAAGACGGAGGTGAGGTGGGGTAGAAAAAGGGAACCAATTGCAAGAATCTACATGTACCCCCACCCTGGGGGACAGACAACAGAAAAACAGGTGAAGGAAGATGCCAGACAGTGTAATACACGGCAAAGTAATAATAATTTATAAATTATTAAGGATTCAAGAGGGAGGAGGAATAGGGATGGAGGAGGAAAATGAGCTGATACCAAGGGCTCAAGTAGAAAGCAAGTGTTTTGAGAATGATGATGGCAACAAATGTACAAATGTGCTTGACTCAATGGATGGGCGTGTGGATTATGATGAGTTGTGTGAGCTCCCAATAAAATGATTTTTTTAAAGCATTAGCTAAAAACAAGGCTACAGAAATTGATGGGATGCTAACTGAAATGTTTCCACAAGTTGATCAAACACTGGAAGCACTCATGCATTCACAGCAGGAAATTTGGAGAGACAACTACCTGGCCAACTGACTGAAGGAGATCCAAACTAATACCCATTCCAGTGAAAAGTGACCTAACAAAATGCTCAAATTATAGAACATTATCATTAATTTCACATACAAAAAAATTTTGTTGAAGCTCATTCATCAATGGTTGCAGCAGCACATTGACAGGGAGCTGCCAGAGGTTCATGACAGATTCAGAAGAGGACATGGACCAAGGGATATCGTTATTGATATCAGATAGATCAATATTGAAGGAAGGCTTCTTAACAGACTGTAGTATACAGAGGAGACAAATTTACTTGCTGGAAGTGAGGACTGGAAGTACTGGCTGATGAAGATCAAGGACTGCAGCCTTTGGATGGATCACAACTCAATGTAAAGAAGACCAAAATCCTCACAACTGCACCAATAGGCAGCATCATTATATATGGAGAAAAGGTTCGACTAGTCAAGGATTTTGTCTTGTGTGAATCCCTAGTCAATGCTTATGGAATTAGCAGCCAAGACAGCAAAAGATGCATTGCACTGGCTTAATTTGGCTTTACAAGATCTCTTAAAAGTGTTGAAAAGCAGAAAGGTTACTTTGAGGACTAAGGTGCCCCTGATCCAAGCCATGGTATTTTCAGCTGCTTAATTTGCATGTGAAAGTTGAATATTGAATAACTATGCTCTCTGTAGAAAAGTGCCAGATATAAACAACATGGTAATTTTCAAATGTCCACATGTGAATATACTTTCTCAATGCTGCTGAATTTGGTTATTGAATTTCAATTTTGAACCATACGCCCTGAACTCTTTACTGCAAGAGTCCTTTGAGTAATTAGATAGCTGTGAAGTAAGCAACTCTAATTTTATTGTCACCCTTAGGCCAGGGAAGAGCCCCTAAAGCATACTATAACAAAGAAGGATTTTCTTCCATCTCTTAAACATGCTTGAACAGAGAGGGATCCTTCTCTCTTCTCTTTGTGTCTTAGGGTAATTAATAAAAGAGCAATCTATTGTTATTCTGCCCATAAGCTATCATGTTAGCTTTCATGCCGATAGAACTAAACATTTGCAAATGTATTTCAAATACTTGCATGTTATATATCCAATTTGTCAATAATAAAATTTTAAGACTAAGTTAGCAATTAATTTTGAGTATCAGGTCCACAGCCTAATATATAATGACATATTGCTTTTCTGCCTAAGTTCCACTTAATTGACTTAGACTTTCTTTGTATTATCTGTTTTGTTTCTCTTGTGTGCATTTGTTTTCCAGTAAGTGATGGCCTCGGTTTTGCTTCTCTCTTGGATGGCAGCTACCACGTAGGGCCTGAATGTCCTACTGCTCTTCAGGAACAAGAAGAAGATTCCTTCTTTGTTTTTGTTTTTTGGTGGCAAACTTGCAAAAACACTGTTGAAGGGGTCACTATTTCAGCAGACCATCAGATGAATGGGACCAGTTTCTCTTCTTTCAGAATATCAGAAATTAAGCATTTGGACAGGAGATTTGGCCAACATGACCCACCTACAGACTGGACTCAGTCCAGAAACAATAGAGAAAGCTCGCCTGGAACTGAATGAAAACCCAGATGTTTTGCATCATGATATTCAGCAAGTCAGGGACATGATCATCACCAGGCCTGACATTGGGTTTTTACGTACAGATGATGCCTTCATTCTGAGGTTTCTCCGAGCCAGAAAGTTTCACCAAGCAGATGCCTTTAGACTGTATGCTCAGTACTTCCAGTACCGTCAGCTAAACCTGGACATGTTCAAAAACTTCAAGGCAGATGATCCTGGCATTAAGAGGGCTCTGATTGATGGGTTTCCTGGAGTGCTGGAAAACCGAGATCACTACGGCAGGAAGATTCTTCTGCTGTTTGCAGCCAATTGGGATCAGAGTAGGTAAATGTAGATAGTGTCTTTACTTGGATTTTCTTTTCTTTAAGCATAATCACTGAATGCTTGGGGTTATGCGGTTTTACAGGTATCCATTTTTAAAAATAGGTTCCCCATATACCACAAAGTCCATCTTAAAACCACAGGCTTCGTGTGATTAAAAAATGATTTCAGATTTTGAGTGTGCCTAGAATCAGAGAATCATATTACTGGAGTTGTAAAAGGCCTTAGAATTCATTATTCTAGTTCTCAAAATGGGTCATCTGTTTTCATAAAATAAAAATCTGTTCTTCTAAAAGAACTATATATTCTATCACAGTGTTCTTATCTTGAGCCACAAGAAAAAACAGATTCAGTAACTGGCTTTAAATCAAGTATTTTCAACATATTTCCAACAAATAATTTCTTGTATCCTTTCCATGACTTTAATATCTTATTTTTTTCTAAATAATAGACCTTGTTATCCACCTGCCTGCTAGATATTTCTCCCTGAAAATTCTATAAGGACTCTAAAACACAGTATGTCTCACATTGGACACATCCTCTTCTTCAATATTCGTCTCTCACTTACCATCACTGCAAAAGCCTCCTCACTGGCATCCCCCTGTCCAGTCTTAGGTTCCTCCGAGTCATGGTAGCCAAAGTGCTATTTTCCTGACTCAGACCCTCCAGTGATCTTTAAAGAAATGTGAAGTTTCTTGAGTCACCTTTCACATCTCTTGCTTTCCTTCATCCTCTTCCCTTCTTTATGTTCTCAGATCTATCCTGAGAAGCTGAATACTTGTCTGGAATAGCTGTGTTTTTCCACATGCCTCAAAACCTTGGAACATGGTCCATAAGAGGCAGGGAAGATAAATTAGCTGCCTGCATCCCCACACCACTGACCCCAGACCCAATCTGCCAACTGATTCATTTCTGCCTTCTTGATTCTTTGGGAAATTTGTTCTTATTTGCAGAAGTGTCAGAATCTCTGAAATCAACCTAAGATTTTTAATTGCACTACTAAGCATTTTAATATATTGCCTCATTTAATCCACTTAAGAATTTTGTATAATAAGTCTTATCATTGCAGTTATTATATTTGATGGCATAGGGGTTGAGAAGTTAAATAATTTACTTAATGTGATGCATCAAGTGACATTCAGAGTTGAGTTCAAGTAATCTAACTTCAAAACCCCGTCTTGTCCCAGCTTTATTGTGTGTTATCTTGTATGCTCTTATTCTTCCACCCCAAAAAGACTGCAAGTTTTTAGAAGACAGCACACTGTCCTTTTGAAGTTTATCTCTTTGGCAGATGGTATATTTCTCAATACATATTGAACAAGAAACAGTGAATTGGCCAATCTCTGAAGCTTCACCTATGTTTTGAAGTTCCATAGAGCTATAACCATCAAATATTTTATTTTACTTTATGAGCTGCTGCCATTAAAGAAAATGTTTGGGTGCCCCCTACCCAGTCTCCCTTCACATATTCTCCTCTCAAAGATGATAATAGTAACTATGTAGGATAACTTAGGGATCACTGGCCCTTTTCCCTTTGATAAACCAGGGTAGAGCGCTCTAACCTTGAGAAGGTATTTGAATATTGTGTTACTTTATCCATACAGAGATTGGCCAAGCCTGTGTGTGGGCCAGAGATGCGTGTACATGTTTTTTCACTGGATTGGCATTCATTATAAACCTACCTTTGCATTGCTTAGTGGTTAGAAATATTTCTAGGTTGTTAGAGTCACCCATTCAACATTGACTTAACAAACATTTTTCAAGTCAAGATTTTTATGCCAGAGGTTTAACGAAGGGGCTGATGATACTGATGAAATGCTAATGAATTATCCATGTCAGTGGAGAGATCATTTCCCAACCTGGTATTTGGCAATGGTGCAAACATCTAATCATAACTCTCAGGTAGTATACACTCATCCATACAGGGTGGTGGTGCCAAATTACTAGGAACAATAATGAGTCCCCAAATGCTACATTGACATTTGGGATTTTGAAACAGAAATAGATCGATGATTCTGTACAAAATTATGCTGACTTCATTTTGCTTGGTTCTGTGTCTTCTAGAGCTCTTATCAGCTAAATCAGACAATGCAGAGAACACCAGTAAGTGCTAATTTACAAAGAAATAAAGAAAGCACAATGAAATATTTTATTTTATACCAGTTTTCTGTCTATCGAAAAATGTTTTTTCAGAAATTAGATAAACAAATCTCCAAGGGAACAACCCTAATATGTATGATGATGATAACCTTGAGCAAGCTACTTCATGTCTCTTGTAACTCGGTTTCTTCCTGTATAAGACAAGTAGCTTGAACTACAGAACTTCTGGAATGCCTTCCAGCTTTAATGGTTCATGAATGTTAAGCTCAATCATTCTGCCCATGTAGTTGAAAGGGGACTTTAAATTTACTTTATAGGACTCCTAATTCACTAGACTTTTTGAAATATATTCTCTCACTCTATTGCCATAAGAAATAGGTCTCAAGGAATTTTTTTTTTCAAACTAAGCAATAAAACTTGTTCTGTGTTAATTCTAATACTACTCCATTGGCAAGAAAAGATACTGAAGCAAGTAAACTTCACGTGAACGAGGATATTATGATTAACTACTTCTAGGACCCAAGCCTCTCAGATCCTCAGTTTCCTTCTCTGTAAAGTAGGAGTGATGATGGTCTCTATCTAATGGGATAACTGGGAGTGTCAATGCAATAAGAACTTTAAGAAACACAGTTCATTGTTTTGAGTACATGACCAGCTCTTGATAATCTTACATTCTAGCATTGTTAGAGCTCTTACAAAATATCATTCTACAAAAATAATGAAGGGGAAAAAGTCAAAAGCACAAAGCGCTTCACGGTGTTTTGCCTAAAGAACATTATGCTACATGAAATTCACCATTCATGAGAGGACAAACATTATATCAGATCTATTTTATAAAGAAAAATCAACTACAAGACATCCTTACCAAAGAGAACAGATGTTGGAGTTTACCAAGGATGAGAGGGCAGAGAGGGACGATAAACAATGGACTGGCCTGTTGAGAGGTGTTAGCTGGGAAGTGAATTGTCCACAAGAAGGAGAATCTAAATCAAGGAGCAGGTGAAGGGTCAATTAATAGGTTCTTTGATTTGTAGTTTAAACTGTTGGATATAGAGGTGATGGTCTGAAGTGTGAATCCTCACCTACCTCCTAGTAATTTTTAAAGAATATGAGCATAATGGCATATCAATTAAAGAAGATAGAGAAATGCAGTATTTGAAAAGAAAAGTGAAATGACAAGTCACTCTGCCCTACCTCCCTGATCTAAATAGCCTGCATGCGTTGTCACCAAACATGGTGTCACACAGATTCAGCCAGCATAGAGTTGGCACAGTTCTGCAAAATGTTAAGTTCATCTTCACTGGTGTCAGATGACAGAGAAATGACTTGACAATCTTAAATGACAATTTTTGCTGAGACTAAACTGGCTATCAATGTTTATTGAAACTATGGAAATCTCATTTATCCAGATTCAGACATCATGAAACAAAAACGCAGAGGCACACAATGATCTTTCTACTGGGAGGGTCATATAACAAGGCATATGCCATCCGAGACGCAGTTCCCAATCATAAACTGGACTTCCCCAAGAATAGGACTCATCAGGGGGTTAGGTGACATCTGTTTTTGCTGAGAACTCCAGGATTAACTGAAAGGATTTGATTAAATCAGCACCCATATACTCATTCATAAAATGAACCTGGTACTTTGTGAACCAGCAGTGTACAGTTCAACGCACAAGCTTGGTACACAGTGGAGGACTAAGGAGACACTACTGCTCAATGAGCCGGTTGATCTTTCTTAATTAAACTTATACAAAAATTAATAATCTGCCCACCTAATAGCTTATGAAAAAGATGCATATTTCATGTTTCTTTTGATCTGCATTCGCGTACCTGGTAATGCTGTCTGCTTTTCACATGAAACCAGGTGCTCACAGAGGGAACTATGAGGAGAGTGAAAAATCTCTTATTTCCTGTTCTCTCTCTGTTTTTTAAAAAGGTAAAACTCATCAGCTTAATTTGCTTTCTTGACCCTCAATTTTATCACGCATAAGTGGGTGTGATATCCAGCTTGTGGAGCTACTGCCTACTTGATGATGTCCAAAAGCAAAATAGAACAGTGCTTAAGTGTACCACGTGTCTGGCTTGTGCAAACTATTAGTGCACTCAGCACTGCTTACTGAAAGTTTGAATTATCACAGACTCAGAAGAAAGATCTATTAATCTATTTCTAACAACTCAATCATTGTAAACTCGATGTAGCTTAACTACACTGAAACCCATGAGGTTCACCATAAGTCAAAGTCACTTCATAATACCATGTAAATGTGTAAACCCAAAGTCAGGTTGTAATGCTCAGAAAGTTGCTTAAATTCGTACTTCCTTGATTCTCAGATAAAAATAGAGGTACTGATGATAATTGGATAACAATGGGGTTTTTCAATACTGAGCTCTTTCAAAAGCTGATTGCCAAGTTTATGTTCTGAGTCCTATCTGGTTGGCTTTGAACCACCAATCTTTAGTAGCTGAGTGCTTCACTATGGGTGCCATTAATTAACACTAATTAATATGCAACATGTGGTGTGGAAGTTTTTTCCTTAAGAAAACAAATAAAAGCAGGCAAATATCTAAAATTCTGAGCCACAAGATGTATTTTTTAACAGAAACATTTGATAACATCACCATTTTTCAACCTAGAAAAGTATTAAAAATACAACAGGTTGTAAGATACCTTTTTTCTAAAGTCTTCTGTGAGAATTTACAGTGGCTGAAAGGCTTTGATAATCCACATGGACTTAGTTCTCCAAGATAGTCTCTCTCGTATATTATCACAATATAAGAAAAGCATTTGTAGGGATTTTGATGATAAAAGTCTGCCATCCACTATAACAGCATCCCTTGGTGCTTCATGTAGCCTAGCTGGTCCCAGGTACCTTAATAAGAGAAAAACAATAGGAAATAAATTCTAAATCATAAAATGCAAAGTCACATAGAAATATTGATTTTTGTTATAAAACTCAAAAATCACCAACTAGGTGGGAAAGATGTTTGTACAAATCTGTTCTTTTAGGAAGGTGACTTATGACTTATGTTCTAATATGGTACTGGAAGATGAGCCCCTCAGGTTGAAAGACACTCAGAATATCCCAGGGAAAGCGTCTCCTCCACATAGAGTTGATCTTATGTAGATTCCAGGTGATTGGCATGCCTCAAAATGAACAGAAACAGCTACAACTAACTCTCTGTTAATAATCAGAATTAATCGTAGGCATTCCTGAGCTGAAATGAACCAATATTGATTATTTTGAATCTGACAATCATGTGATTTAATATGCTGGGAATGACAAGTGCAAGAGGAATGACATTGAATTCACCATCAAAAATAACATTTCAAGATTTATATTTATGAACAAACATTATCCGTGATAGGAAAAATATACATCTCTAAAGAAGACAACTTAATACAAATATTACATTTATACACCAGCCACTAAAAATAATAATGAAGAATACTGAAATCTATCTAACATACTCTCAAGATGCACTAATAATTAATAGTGATTGCAATTCAAAAGTTAGAAATAAATATGAAGGATCAATTGTTGGAAAATATGGCTATCATTATTGAAAAGCTGGAGACCATGAAACAATTTCCTGGAGACCATGAAACTATGACCCAATCTCTTTCAATGTAAATACAATTTTCCAAACAACATAAGTGGCAACTGTACAAATATACCTTGACAGATAGAAAGCACAGAAATCAAAGTGATTACATCTATGGAAAGATATGATGTAAAAGTTCAATAAAATTAACACACGAACGTAAAATAAAACTTTTTTGGGGGGGAGGCCATCACTGCCCTCTGATGGTCGTGGGAGCTACCCAGCCCTGCTCCTGGAGAGCCGCTGCTGGATTTGAACCACCAAGCCTGTGGACCGCAGTCCCGCACTCAACCACTATGCCACCGGAGCTCAGCCAAAATAAAGCTTTATAATGAAATTTTTACTGTCTTAGAGGTTTTTTAAAAAAGCATGTTCTTTCCTTTTGTTTCTCTAAAGCTCAGTCTTGGACATTTCATCATCAATATTTGTCTTTGTCTTCTCCAGTTGCCCTTTGAAATCTTCTACTCTTTGACCTCATGTTTTCTTCCATTTGCTTTAGGTATTCTATGATGAAGGGCAAATTTCAGAATCTGTCCTGCCATCCTCTTTGGTCTTTTCTTTTTTTGCCTGACTTCTTAATTACCTTCTGGTTTCTTCATGGATGATGGCCTTTTGTCATTAGTGTTAAATTTGTCAACTCTCTTCTTGAGATGTTCTTGAAACTCAGGTGAAATAGACTCAAGGTCATATTTTGACTCTTGTGGATTTGTTTGTATTTTCCTCAGCTTTATCCTGAACGTACAGATGAGCAGTCAATGATCTGTTCCACAATTGGTCTCTGGTGTGATTTAACTGCTTATATTGAGCTTCCCCATCTGTGTACATTCCCCACAGTACAATTTGTCTCTGTGTATTCCATCTGGGGAAGTCCATGTGTATGTCCATGCCTTTTGTGTTATTGGAAAACAATATTCACTATGAGCAAGTCACTGGTTTTGCAAAATTCAATACCCAGGTGCATATCTTTCACCAAGTCCCTATTTCCAACAACTTTCCTTCCTCTTTGTTTCCAACATTTGCATTCCAATCACCAAGAACTATCAATGCATTTCTACTGCATGCTTGATCAATTTCTTACTGAAGTCGTTGGCAGAATTCAATTTCTTCATCACTCGCCTTTGTGACTGGCACATAAAATTGAATAATTACATTGATTCGATTTTCTTGAAAGTGAACAAATATAATCCAATCATAGGTAGCATTGTACTTCATGATGTATTCAGCAAGATTCTTTCTAATCACAAATGTCCCACTACCCCTCTTTACTTTTTTATTCCCAGCACATTAAATCATATGATTTTCTCATTCAAAATGGTCAAAATACTAACTCATTTCAGCTCAGGAATGTCTAGGTTATTGATCTTCATGCATTCAATTCCATTTTTGACCACTACTAATTTTCCTAAATTCATACTTCACATATTCCAAGTTCCAACCAGTAGGAGATTTTTGAAGTTGTTTCATTTTACCTTGATTCATGATGATACCAAGACTTCACTCTAACAAGCTTTACCTCACTCACCTCACCATGGTTGGCTCCTAAGAAACCAGCTTCTTTAATCACATGTGGAGTGCCTTCTGATCTGAGGGTCCATCCTCTGTCAGTATCTCCAACAATATTTTCTTCCTTTGTTTAGTGTTTTGGCATTTGAAAATGCTTCAAAGCTAGGCATCCGCTTTTCAGTGGTTTCTTCCGCTAAGTGGGGAGTCAAGTCCTTCACTGCCTATTCTTAATCTGGAAGCTCCACAAAAGCTCCATGTTGACTTTACTGTCAACATGATAAACCTAGTGTGACCTACTGGCATAAGATAAACATACAGTGATAGATAAGGGAGATAATTGTGCATCAGTGGAGTGGATGGGGAAGAAGAAGAAGAGAGAATATGAGTATGGATAGCAATAATAAGTCTCTGTTTGGGGCAGCCAGTAGATTCGTAAAACTAATGGGACATGTATTTCCAGAGGGGTCATCAGAATTAGCAAATTTCACAGAAATATATTTCACGAGGCAAAAAGAAAGCAGGAAAAGCTAATGGGTGGGGGGTACAGGAAAAGGAAGGACAAAAGTCTCATGTGTGGTGTGGGTATGGGTGCTGGATTTCTGTTGCTATGGCCATATGAACGTGGGAGTGCCTGTGCACTCAGAGGAGAAAGAAAATAGCCCTTTTTTGGGTGGACTTTCAGGCCAGCCTGGGTGGCATGGTGGGAAAGAAATACATTTTCTCATGAGGGTAGGGTTCCACTGGAAGAGGTAATTGGAGAAAGCAAGGAAAAAAATGTCATAATAAAACAGAAGTACAAAAACCAAAGAAAATAAATTCACGCAAAAAATCAAGCCACCACGTCTGTGGGGATTCCAGCTCCTTGGGTAGTGTTATTGTGAGTACACCTATGCTGAGTTGGAGAGGTGGGGGGACCTGGGGGTGGAGACAACTGGATAACAAAGCAAGAAAGGAGGGAAAAATGGCGAAACGTGGAACTTGGGTTCTGAGAACGTCTGCACTAAACTGTACGTGCATTCTGCTATCTACCAAGTCCTCCAACGGCCAGCAAAGTAAGAGTTGCAGCTGACTGGCTGGGTTGCCTCAGAGGCCAGGAAAAATCCACTGGACTAGGAAGAAGCAGGGCTTATAGACACTGGTCTATAAAGGGGAGTCTGTCAGGAAGTATTGCTGCTCCCCCACTTTTAAAAATTTGGATCTACTGCATGTCTGGATTGTGATGAGTTGTATGAGTTCATAACAAAATTATTATTTTTTTAATTCTATGTACTAAGCTTGTAAGCTGAACTTCTCGCTGTCAAGAAGTGTAGGATATCCCTCCTAGTGGAACCTCTTTGGTAGATACTAAGGAGCTCTTCCTGTGTTTGTTATTGGATGACCAAAATTTTTCCCTTCCCAGTCAGGTTCTTTTCGTAAAAATAAGGTTAGAGGGATAGTGGGATCTTTGTTGTTAAAAAGAATCTTGCTGAATGCATCATGAAGTACAATGCTATCTAAAATTGCATTGTAATTGTCCACTTCAAGAAAACTCAGTCAATACAACTATTCTTCAATTTTACGCTTCATAGGTGTTTGGGTAGATCAAGTAAGATGGGTACTTGTACAGAGTTGTGTTGAGACCACAGCCCTGCCAAGAAACGTGCCATTGAAGAGTGCATCTTTTGTGGGTCAGTTAATGTGCTGAAGGTTGGAAAAAGTCTACTAGGGCCAAGCGCCAAAGATGCAGGGGGTAGAAGGATAAAGCTTGGTGAAGAGTAGCAGAAGTCAATAACGTGCTGGAAAACAAACAAGTCACGGTAACACTTCACAGCAGGGAAATGCTGACTTGTTTCTACTTTTGGCCGTCCATGGTACTTAGAATAGTCCATGCTAGCATCCTATTTCAAATGAGTCGATTCTTCATACTTCCTTATTCAATGTCCAACTTTCACACGCATATGAGAGAATTGAAAATGCCATGGCTTGCTTCGGGTACCCTTTAGTCCTCAAAGCAATCATCTTCCTTTAGAAAACTTCCCAGCAGTCTCGTGCAGCAAATTTACCTAAAGTAACTCCTCATTTGATCTCTTTAGTGTTACTTCCATGAGTATTGACAGTGGATCCAAGAAAGACAAAACTCCTTGACAATTTCAAACATTTTCCCATTTACCAAAATGTTACCCATATATGAGGATTTGGGTATTCTTTCGATGACATTGCAACCCATACTGAAGGCCACAGTCCTTGATGGTCATCAGCATAGGCTTCAATTCCCCCTTGCTTTCAGCAAGTCAGACTGTGACTTCTGCATGTAACGTACTGTTAATAAACCTTCCTCCAATCCTGATGGCACATTCTTCTTCATGCAGAACAAAGGCAGAATCGCTCACTCCATGCGGTTTCCTGAGCAATAGAATCCTTTCATTATCTGAGCAGCAGTTCTTGCCTAAAGCCCAACATCTTCAGACATGTGCCGAGTGTTTCCTTGTCTGTGTCCAGAGCCGGAAGTTAAGAGCCTCTTCCCGTGGATGCTTCTGTTTTACTTTAGAATGAAGGCATCCTGGCATGACTACAGAAAAACCAAGTGACGTTTGGGTGTTCCTTCACATTTAATATATTTTAAAAACACAACGAACGGCATCTTTTGTTATGCTTGTCTTTGATGTGTAGCTAAAGAAATAGAAATGGACAAAAAGGATGAACTTCGTTCTGTATTTATACAAAACACATTCAGCGCCTTGTTCTGTGGGATACTGAGAGTTGGGTTGGGTCATGGAACGGTAATCATGGATTGAAAAAGTTGGGCCTTTTAATGGAGCGAGGGTGTATAAGTTTAGTTTGAAACACCCCACGTTCGACTCAGGGATGGTTAGAAAGTTCTTCCATCAGAACCAGCCACCTGTAAGCATAAGGACGAAGGCTCTGTCCCTGATGAAACATCTCAAACTTTTCCCAGCCATCTAAAAAGAAAAAAACCAAATGCTTAGCTCCTATGTGTTTTGTTCCTTCTGTTTTGATTCCATGGAGTGCTTATATATACCGCCTCGCTCCGTGTCTGTGTGCTGTCACCTCAATGACCATTTCCGGGGAGTTGGGTAGACAGCGATGCTCGTGGGCCGATAGTCCCGTCCATGGTTCTTCAGTGTGTGATGTGAGCAGCAGCGTCCAGCTGGAGCCCATGGAGGTGGTTCCAGATTTCCTAACAGCTACTTTCGAAATTTTAGCGCCACCCAAATGCCAATCGTGTCCACTAAACAAATCAAAAAATCCTACACTTGATGACAATTTATAACTTCTTTTTCTCAACCTAAGTACTCGATTGCATTCTTTTGAGATTTTTAAAGGTAAAAATAAATGAAGGAATAATAAAGTTATTTCTAAAATAAGGAAAAATGCAAAGTTTGCTTTCAAACTCTCTTGTTTACCATGGGCCAAGCACTTTGCTATTGCTTGAATAAGTGACTAGACCAAATTCCATCACAATCTATGAAGGACAATGTTGTCGGCTCCATTTTGGTATAAGAAAATGAGTTCCATGCTTACATAAATAATAGATAGGTTATTCAATGTTACTAATAAGTAAAGAAGCATAGAGTGGTTAGGAAATTATTCTTGGATTGTATATATTTGACAGGCAGCTTGAAGAGACATAGTTAAGAACACCACATAATCTCAGAAGCACCTTGTATCTAGAATACCCGATGTCTCTTAGCTGGTGGTACAGGCCCCTTGCCTCTAGGCTTCAGCCTGTTCACACTATTTTTCCTCCCTTGATTATTCAAATGCATCTCTTATTTTTTTGAAGAAATTACTGAGGCATTCTCATTATTTTCTCCTTTGCTTTTACAACACTTCTTAACTAAATGGCCTCTATTTGTGACCTTCGTTGTACCTCCATTTACTATTTTTCCAAGTCACTCATCCAGCACACCTCCCACCTCTCCCATCTCATCCCAAAGTTCCTGGATAGCCCCTCTGTACCAGGAGGTGTACTGGGCTCTGGGGATAAAATATGTGACTCGTGGTCTTTTTTGTCCTCATAGGTATGATGTAAGGCCTAATATTAAGGCTCACAATAATTTGCAGCCTTTCCATAAGGTAAAATCAAAGAGGTCCTAAACAGCCTAACCAAAGGCACCCCTCTTTACACTGCTTCTGCGAATAAGATCACCAAACAACCCTCTTTTATCAAAGGGACCAGATGCATTTCCTGCTTATCCCAGAGGAGCAGACCTCATTTCTTTGCCATCTTGAGGAAAGGTTTAAGCTAGATTACCACATTCTCTCATGGGAACCCAGGGTCACTCTAGTCTCCTGATAATATAGGGCCTGCTTGTTTACTCTGTTCCTGAAAGTCACCCCGTGTGGCATGGCATGGTGAAATTAGGTGCTCACATTATCACCCTTGAGGGTGGGGGAGAGAGAGGGAACTAGCAAACTCCAGACCCATATGGTTTGCTGGTGTCTAGACTTTAGTCACATTCATACACATGTACACACGCATGCACAGCAGCAGAGTGAAGCCATGGTTTTATTAAATCATAGAATCACTTCAAAATGAATTAATAGGTCCCTCTCCTGAGGTGAAATGAATTTCTTAAGTCTGAATAAAATACATTTTGCTCTGAAAGCAAAGCAGGGCCCCACCCCCTACTCCAACACGATCACCATCATAAGTTGTTGCAAAGGGAATTTTTTGGCTAAGGTTTTTTAATGGCATTTTCAAAAGGGAAGGAGTTGCCTTTCTCCAGAGACTCAGGCAATTTCCTACTCAGTTCCTCCTTGGAGGCATCTTTTATTTCAAATTTATCTCAGCTGTGGCTCTAAGTCAATATGTCTCAGAACTATCTTCAAGTTCAGTCTGGGTCAGGATACTCACCAGGGCCTGGCTTCAGGGTCCAGGTGTTTACCACGGCAGTTCTTGCAGAGACCTTTGTCCATAACTTGTTCTCACTAGTGCCTATTCATTCCCTTAACGGGCAAGGCAGAAGACCCTGTTCTTCTTGATGCAAAAGATCATGGACAAAGTGGAGACCCAAAGCCCATCTGTAAAATAATAGGACAGTCTCTCACAGAAGGGTCACATAGAGGGGCTGATAAATTTAGGGAGAGGGATAACACTGATGAAACATCTAACTAGCCTCTGATTCTTCACTATGACCTCTCCGTACTATTATGGTCTTCATTTTAACCCCTTAATCTTGTTAGACTGGCATGTGTTCATTTGTATAATTAGGAGTGTTCAACACATGAAAGTCAAGATAGATAACCCTTCAGAAAAAGTAATAGAAGTAATGATTCCCTGAGGGTATAGGAAAAGAGGGAGATGAACAATAGGGGGAAGGAAAAACTGAGAGCAATGATGACTGTAGAACCCCACTTGAGGGGAACAAATCACAGAATTGCAGGTGAACAGCTATATTGGATGGTGTATTATACAGCAAATAATAATACTAAGGGTTCCTGGGGATTAGGGTGGGTGATGGAGGGTATAAAATGGAGATGATAGCAAAGAACTCAAAAAGGGGGCTGAGCCCCGGTGGCGTAGTGGTTGTGCATGGGACTGCGGCCCACTGGGTTGGAGGTTCAAATCCAGCAGCAAGGCTGGGCCTCCTACTCGCACCACCAGAGGGCAGTGATGCCCCCAAAACAAAGTAAAACAAAAAAGAACTCAAAAAGAAAAAGATGTGGGCTGAGTCCCGGATGCGTAGGGATTGTGTGCGGGACTGCAACCCACAGGTTTGGCGTTTCAAATCCAGCAGCAGCTCTCCAGGAGCAAGGCTGGGCCTCCTACTCCCACCAGGTCAGTGGTGCCCCCCCCAAAAAAAACACAAAAGAAAAAGATGTTTTGAAATTGATAGTAGTAGCAATTGTAAAATTATGCTTGATCTAACTGAATTATGGGTTGTTATAATATATGTAAGAGCTCCCAGTAAAATAATTAATAATCAAAAAAAAAGAGGAAACCTCTCTTCTGTCCCTTTTAGGCATGTAGTATCTTCCCAGAATTATGAGTACACACGATTAGTAAGCTTCTGTTGATAGCTTCTGTCTAGTGACAGGATTTTCAACCAGGAACCATAACCCTAGGGTAGGAATCCTTCTCTAACTAATGAGGTTGAGAGAAAACAATTCAATCACTTGACCCACTGGAACTGAAACATCTCCATTTGAGTGTGGCAGATGAGTCTGATCTTCATGTGTCCAACAAAATTATCAAGCTCATTTGTTTTCAGTCAATTCATCCATTTAGCTTACCTCTTGTTGATGCTAAAGGAAGGAAACTGATTAATTTAGCTCCCAACATACCTGATAACATCCTGAGGCTCAAAGAGAAATGGCTGCAGTTTACCAAGCTTTTTCTTTTTTTTGGCATCAATGTCTTCTGGTGGGAGTAGGAGACCCAGCCTTACCAAGCTTTTTCATATATCTTATTCAGCTTGCAAAATAAAAGAGAAATATATTGAGTTTTAAAAATTAATTGCAGAATGTGTCATATCTACTAATACAATTTTTCATATAAACACAATTCCTCCATATTTATATATATTTGTGTGAGCAGAAAGAGGAGCTTGAAAAATCACACCAAACTGTGAGGGCTGCCTGTATCAGAAGCTGGGGGTAGAGAAGTGAAGAGAAGAAAGTGTCCTTTGTTTTTTTAACAGTCATATTTTGTTGGCACTTATTTTATGACATCAAATAAGCCTGAATTGGATATGTAATTGATAAAATATTAAACAATTTTTGAAGTAAACAGTAAACAGTCCTATGAGGCGCAGCCTAATAACGTATCATTTTGGGAGTTGAATACATTGAGTCTGGGAAGCACAGGTTCTTGTCCAGATCATGAGGGCAGAAAGAGGTAGGGTTGCTCGCCACCCCAAGTCTTTTGTTTGGGAAATTAGCAAAATATCTGCCCACCGTAGCCGTGATTAACAATCACATCCCAGCTTGTTAGGATGTCGGGAAGTATATCAAGGAAAAATAATGACTCTTCCGTGCTGAAGAGGAAATTGTTTTTGATGGAAGGTTATCAGTAGGTCACGATTTGGCTCTGAGATGAAGTCAGCTTCCAGGTTGATCACACAAAGTCTTTCATTTTTTGTGTGTCATTCTTTTTAAAAAAATAAATTTCTTTATTGGGGGCTCTTACAGCTATTATAACATTCAGCACACCATCTGTATCAAGCACATTTGCACACATGTTGCCACATTCATTTCCAAACATTTTCCACTTGAGCCCTTGGTATAAGCTTCTCTTAAAAAAAAAAAAAGCAAGCTCCCCTTTCCCCTCCCCCCTTTTGTAAAAATGAATCATTTTGGGGGGTACTCATACACCTCCCCTCACAATCCACACATACATCAATTGTATGCAGATCTCATTTGCGCACTTGTTCCCATCATCACTCTCAAGACATCCTCCCTCCACTTAGACCCCCAGTTCCACCTCCCCATATTTCCCTTCCTTCCTCGCCCCCATGAACCTTTAATAATTTACAAATTGCTATTTCATATTGTACACTGTCCAATGTGTCCCTTCACTCACTTCCCTATTGGCCGTGCCCCAGAGAGGAGGTTATATGCAGATCCCTGAATTTAGTTCCCCCTTTCTACTGCACCATCCCTCCACCCTCCCAGTATCACCACCCTCATCACTCGTCCTGTGGGAATATCTATCCTAAATTCCCCATGTTTCCGACTTCAGTGTACATCCCCTATTCTAGTCGGGCTTGTCTGGTAGAACCGGGAGCATAATCGTGGGTGTGAGGAAGCATTTGAGAACTAGAGGAAAGATGCATATTTTGTTGTTACTGCACTGTACTTTAACTGGCTCATCTCCTCCCTACAACCCCTCTGTAAGAGGATGTCACTTCACCTATTGATGGGCTTTGGGTCACCAATCTGTACTCCCTCCTATTTATAATGATATAATTTTCATTCTCTGATGCCTCACAGTGGATCCCTTTAACACCCCGTGGTCACGCAGGCTGGTGTGCTTCTTCCGTGTGTGCTTTGTTGCTTCTGAGCTGGATGGCCGCTTGTTTGCTCAAGTCTTTAACTTCTTGATGGTTTCTCCTTCCAGATCAAGGGACTCTGTAATAACTCTCAGCTTTGGTCAAAAAGTTTTCTTGCCAGTGGACCAATCTCTGGCACAAGGAAGCAGTTTAAAGACTTTTATGTTGGTTAGGGCAATCAAAGAGCTATGGTGGAATACGTGTTGGGCTACAATCTTCAAAGTCAAGAGTTCTAAACCAGGAGGTGTTCCAAGGGAGAAAGACAGGTCCTTATGCTCCCATAAAGAGTAACCATCTCAGAAACTCACAAGGGAACTTCTACCTGCTCCTATAGGCTCACTGTGAGTTGGCATTGACTTGATGGCCGTGAGTGAGATGAGAAACCATAAGCTGCGTATTTAATTAGGAAAGGCATAGGGTAATTCTGCTTCTTTCTCTGTCTTTAAAATTTGGTACCAATAAAAATTGATTCACAAAATGTGAATGCCCAGTTCAGTAACACAGTCCTTGATTGACCACAGATGAGTTTTTATCTCTACCATAAACAGGTGCTAGAAAAGAGGAAACATGATGGTGCTAACATGCCGAGGTGCTCAAAGAGAGTAACTGCATCTGGAACCAAGCAGGCAAGGAGCAAGACTAATGATGACCTATCAGACAGAACTACCAGAAAACAATAAAATTCAACAGATAAAACCAAATCAAACCAAGAACTTTCTTAATATCTGCTTGATGCTGCCTTATAAGAAACAGAATTTTCATAGAAAAATATAGCCTAATAATTCAACTACTCAATTTCCCAAATGAGAGAGAGAGAGAGAGAGAGAGAGAGAGAGAGAGAGAGAGAGACTTTCTTAATGCACAGGTGCGATTAATTTTTTATGTGGATATTGCTATCACTATTGGATTTATTCCCTAAGATAGAACACAATTTTATTTCCTATAGAAATGTCTCTTTCTTTTCTCTCTCCTGTTCTCCCATCACTTTTTAACACTGTTACTCAGTCCAATGTTTTAGTCCCTTGAGGTGTGAGCAAGTCAACAGACATCTTAAATTGAGTTAGAACTGTTAAAAGTATTACCAATATTGTTGTTTATTGTGATCAAGTGTTTTGATCATGTCCAGCTGGAGTTTGGGGTGTTAATTGTGGTTCGAACCTTGATAGGAGATAAGTTGACCTAGTTTCTGGTCATTTAATTGATATTGACCTGTCAGTTGGAGATTTAATGGAAAAGTAGAAGATTATGGAATTCTGCTCACCTGTGTCTTCCATGGTCTATGACTAATGTGACCTTATTGATCATCCAACCTGTAATGTTTTGCAAGAATTATATCCAACTTGCAAGTAATTTGTAATTGCAATTGTTAGAAGAAATTAGCATAAAAATAAAGTGAGAGATTGAGATAACTTGAGCACCTGCCAAACAACCAAGTTACTAGAAAGATACTTCGGTGGCTAGCTCCCTAATAAAATTCAATTTCTCTTTTTCTCTGTTTCAATTGGAACAGTAATGGTTTTAGGACCATTACTCCAGGGCAAGGACCCAATATTTATAGGTAATGGGCTCTCAGTTTTAACTCCCAGTTTATGCCAAGTACGCCTCCTGGTCATTTCTGACTTCTTTGTGATTGTGTAAACCCTGGATGAATAGTCTTCTCTTTATGCATAATGGGAGTAACTTCCACTTTGATATGCTCTTACAAATCTGCCCCATATTACTTTGACCAAAGGCCTCTGCTTCCCTGTGTGTGAAAAACTCACCAGGATTCTAGTGGGTAGAATTTTCCACCTCATATGACAAGATCTTACTTTAAAGTTCAATATATGAAACAGTAATCAGGCAGATCATACTAAAATAAAAGAAAGTTGGTGTTGTTTTAGCTGTGAATTGCATCAAGGAAGGCAACCATGACTATCTGAGTTGCCAGTGTTTCTTGCCTTCTTGCTTTGCTGGGTGGAAACTGTGTCTAGGCAAGCACTGTGAAGCCCACAATATAAGCTTCCATATTACTCAGAATGTAATGATTGCATCTCAGTCTAAGGAGTTTCACATAAATCTTTCATATGCAAGATAGCAAAAATAGACAGTTCAAGGCCTTGGACAGAAATGACACTCAACATTTGTATGAATCAATGCAAAATTCAGGGATTTTTCCACCATTGTTTTGAATAATTTTCATATGCCTAAATATAAGTATATTGATAGATCTAGATCAGAGGAAAGAGAGAGTTCAGGAGCACATGTAAGGAAACTAGTGTTGAAATCTAGCTGAACAACACCACTACTACAAATAGATGCATGCTTCTTGATTTCATTTCTTGGTTTGGCTCCAGAACAATAATTGCTATTACCAGAAATTTTTTTTAACATTGCAATTTCCCATTTGCTACTGCTTCAAGATCTAGTACCTTGCAATCTAGACATGTGTCTAGGTAACTGAGGTTGCTAGTTTCTCTTAGCTTCTATACACTGAAGTTCTCAAGAAAGAATGTTTGAAAAACAGTTGATAGTCTTCTCAGAAGTTGTTGACTTTGGGGTTTTTTGGCTTACCTTATACATTATACAGTGCATTGTAATCGGCTGGATGAATTCCAATAAGACTTTATATAATAAAATAAAGAGCTGTGTGGCTAATAGCAGAACCCTGAAAGCTGTGAGCTTATTGTCAGATACCTTAGAATTTACTATCCTGGAGACACTTTGCAATCCCATAGGGGACCTCTAGCAGGGCCAGTCTTTTGTTCTCACCCTCAGGAATGTGTCACAGGGATGAATGAGTCCATAAGGCATGTGTAGCCCTACACAGCCGGCCTCATTTTAAAGATATGCGTTCTCAACATCTTAATGGTGCTCATTTTTCCCCCTTGGTGATCTTAGTCGATGACAAGCTGGAAATAGTGAAAGCAGAGGTTTATTACACAAACCTGCCAATAATCACACTTACAGCCCCAGTCAGGAGGGAGGCATTTCTCAACCCCTTGGACAACCATTCTGAGACTGAGCAAGTCACAGTGACATCTTTGTTTACAAAAGACACCCATTTGACTTATTTTGTGCCATAAACATTTTCAGCCCCAAAGAAAACACTCTGGTGTTAGAAAAAGTTACTACAAAATGATTCATTGTGCAGTGGTCTGCTTTAGCTGAGAATTTTTGATGTATCAATTTTGATGGGTTTTGATGGTTTAATACACATTACATTGTTCAAAAGGAGAGAAATGGCCAGATTTTGAGTTGCTTAATTTTTCAACACTACTAAGATTAGGGGTGTGGGGGAATGGCTTTGCAGATTTTAAGGAATTGAGAATTTTTCTCAAAGCCAAGCAGCAAACTTTAGAGCCTGAAAAAGGACCCTCCCACCCCACCCTCCAATTCCACGTCTCATATTATGCTTATGGCTCTTAGATGCATTCTTGGAAGCATACATATTTGTAAGAAACTTCTAGGAAGGACAGTTAATGAGATTCCTGTTCCTTCAATCCTCAAAATAACTAAAGATCTCATTCCAGCAGCCTGGACTGCAGATGCAGGTCCCTCCTATCAAGAAAGTCTTATAAGGTACTGCATGTGACTATCTGATAGTAGCTAAAATGCACTTGGGGAAAGAAGAGCAGAAGATTCTTCGTGCCCACAAATACCACTCTTCAGAATGAAATCTAGAATCTCTGATGCAGTGGACAGTGAGTATCAGTGTATGAATCGTGGATAAGCTCTAAAGCAGTGAAGAATATAAGGAAGAAATATGGCTTCTGACCAAATAAATCACACAATAAAGACAATTGCTGTTGAGCTGATTCCTGTTCCTGGTGACCCTGTATGTGTCAGTGTAGAACTATAAGTCATAGTTTTCAGTGGTGAATTATTCAGAAACAAATCACCAGGCTTTTCTTCCAAGATATCCATAGGTAGATTCAAGCCTTCAACTTTTCACTTAGCAAGTGAGCCTGTTAACTGCGTCACTCTAGGACAACAACACTAAAAGATATAGTCAGTCACCAGCCAGCCCTACTTGTATTTATAGAAAATGAATTTATGTTATGTAGATGAGAAGGGACTAATTTACTGGACTGTGAGACATATTCTTAAGCTTCAATAATTAAAAGAGTATGTTTTCTATGCATAATTGGACCCAGGTAGATATTGGAAGAAGATGACATTTGAAGTCAGAAATGAAACAATCAACTTTTCCACAAATTGTTCTGAAAGAGTTAAGCAGTATTCTAGGAAAGCTAAACAAAGCAAAGTGCAACAAACAAAACCATGTTTACACTCTGGAGTAGGGTGAATGGAAAATGACTTATAAATACATAAGTGTAAAATAAAATGAAAACCTAAAATTTGTAAGATAATCTCAAATTGTATAAGCTCGATAAAACTACAATAAAAACCTCTTGGCTAACAAAATAGCAAAAGAGACCTATGCCAATACAACTGATGTAGATTTTCTCTATATAAAAAGTTATGCAGTGGTCTCCTCAAGCCATAGTGTTTAAATGATAAAGCTTTCTAATAGTGTATACTATGCCATCTTTATATTACTTGGGAAAACATAAGTTTATACAAAAAGGCTTTCAAATATTATGGGAACATTCCACTATCTCAAAAGAACTTTAATTCAAAGTTTTCATGACTTTAGCCCCTATAACTGACACAATATTTATGGGTATATTTATAGCAAAGAAAATGCCACTTAAAATATACAAGGGTAAGCAAAGGTAAACACACATCTACAAATATTATCCACTATTTTTCAGTTCCATATTTCTAAGAACTTATTGAAGTCTTCTTGTTAACTTTATTTCAGTAGCACAGAGGCAAAGACATGAGAAACTAGTAAGAAGAAGTTACCTAGGTGGGAATAAAGGACAGGAATAAAGTCAAAGTTTTTTGCTGACGAATGTTTTTACATATTTGATATATTTTATATATCTGACACATTGAAAACTAATAACAGAAGACAAGTTGCGGTATGACATCAAGAACATCATATCTGAAGACAAAATAAAAATCAATGCTGTTACCAAAAGACCTTGGAACTTATTCTCTAACATAGTTAAAGAAAATGTAAGAAATAATGAAATAAAAGAGTTGAACAAAAAATATCAATGAGCAACTTGAGAAGAGGAAGTATTAGAAAGGAATGTACAAAGACCGGGAGCTAGAAAGTCATAAGGGAAACACATACTTAGCATGACTCATGGTGAAAGAACTCACCAAAATATACAAGCCCCAACTTGAAATATTGAATGATTCTTTGGGCAAAATATTGAATGATACAAGAACCATCAAAAGAAGATGGAAGGAATACATATGTGGGCTGTGCCCAAAAGAACTATCTGACATTCAACCATGAAGCCCACACGTCACTGAACACATAGAGAAAAACAAGGCTCTAGGAATTGACAGACCACCAATTGAAATGTTTGAGCAAGCTGATGAAACATGAAAGCACTAGTTTGTCCATGCCAGGAATGTTGGAGGGCAGCTAGTTGGCCACACAACTGGAAGAGATCCATATGTGTGCCCATACCAACAGAATATAGTGACCCAACAGAATACAGAAATTATCTATCGCAATATATTTAACATCACATGCAGGTAAAATTTTGCTAAAGATCATCCAACTACAGTTGCAGCGATACATTGAGGGAGCTGCCAGATGGTCAAGCTGGACTCAGACAAGGAAGGGCATGAACAGTGTCATTGCTGATATCGGATGGATCTTGCCAGAGAATACCAGAAAGATGTTGACCGGTGCTTTATTGATTATGCAAAAGTATTTGATTGTGTGGATCATAGAAAACTATTGATAACATTGAGAAGAATGGACATTCCAGGGCACTTCATTGTGCTCACTTTAAGCTTGTACATGGATCAAGAGGCAGTCATACAAACAGAACAAGGGTGCACTACATGTTTCCAAAGCAGGAATAGTGTGTCAGTACCGTATCCTTTCACCGGACCTATTCAATTTTTATGCCAAGCAAATGATACAGAAATTTGTACTCTATGAAGAGAATTAACAATCCATGATATACAGATGACACAACCTTGCTTGCTATAAGTAAGGAGAACTTCCTAAAAAAGATCAAAGACTGCAGCTTTCAGTGCGGGTCACAGCTCAATGTAAAGAAACCCAAAGCTTCAAAACTAGATCAGTACGCAACATTGTGACACACTGAGAAAGTTTCATGCTGTTTGGACCCACAATCAGTCACCGAAGCAGGGCTCAAGAATGCATTATACCAATCAGCCGCATGGGATCACTTTAAGGGTTGAAGAGCCTTGTGATTGTGCAGAATGCATTAGAAAGTGAATGATTGCAGATGCAGTTAGGTTATAATTTTACACCTTCTCTTTTGACCCGTTTTAAATTTGTTCTAGTGTACTATTTTCTTTCTTTTTTTAATGAAGTTTTGATCATTTTACTTTAATATTCTTGTTAGTTGTTGGTTTTGTTTGTTGCTTTTAAAATAATGTGTTTCTGAATGTGGAATCCAGGAGAGGTAAATCTATGGAGACATTAAATGGATTAATGATTTCTTGGGTGTATGCCAGAGGAGAGGAACTTATGGGGACAAGAAGGAAGGAAATGTTCTGAAAAGAGGTGATTGCGGTCACGATGCTACAACTCTTCTGGGCGTTCCTGAAGTATATATGTATAAAGAAGACTGCAATAGAGCTGACTCATTTGAACTACGGTATTAGCAAAGAATATTCAAAGTACTGTTGACTGCCAGAAAGGCCACTGAATCTTCTCTTGGAGGATGTACAGCCAAAATGCTCCTTAGAAGTGAGGATGTTGAGACTTCTCACATATCTTTAAGACCACACGACTAAGAGAGACCAGACCTTGGGAAAGGGCATTATGTTTAGGAAAGCAGAAAGTCTGTGAAGGGGAAGGCCATCCAGCGGTGCTAGCAAGGGGATCACCCTCAACAATTGGGAGGACGGGGCAGGGCCAGGCAGTGCTTTGTTCTGTTGTGCTTAGTTAGGATCAGGGTCACAGTGAGCTGGAACTAACCTGACATCATCTAACAAAAATAACTCCTTTATAGTGCCTTGATTGTAAGTGATGTCAATGGATTCCATCAGTCATATTGAAATATGTCCTATTCTAATAATTAACCAAAAGGTCCTCCTTATGAAAGAAACAGAAACTAAACACAAAATATTTTCTTACAAATTATTCTCTCTCTCTCTCTCTCTCTCTCTCTCTCTCTCTCTTTCTGTTTTATTTCCATTATGTCTTTTAAGCCTGGTCTAATCACTCCTTTGGTTGGGAAAGTAGATAAATAACCATGCTGATGAATGCCTTGAGGATTCGGGGTGTTCAGGAAACAGTATGAAGACAACTCTTTTCTCATTCAATCGGGGCATCTGTCTCTAGGACTCCAGCTTTTATTCATAAATTGAGTGATTGATTCAGTTGATACTGTTCTCGGCCTGCTGAACTCTCAAGTAGGCCAACAGCTGTCATGTTTCTGTGTCTCCTTGAGATAAATAGCACTTGAAGTCCCAGCTAGTTTAATCCAGGCAAATTTGTTGCTTTCTTTTCCACATTTAAAAACAGTGGTTAACATATTGTTTATTATCGTTATTAATGTTATCGTGTATAGTATAAGGGTCAATATAAACCATGTATGTGAAATAAAGTTTGAAACTTGCTGTGCTGCTGTTGCTGGTAGTCGCTACAATCCAGTGGGCGTTGACTCGTGATGGCCTTAGGTCCACCAGAGTGAAAAACTGGTTGGTCCTTCACTGTCTTCTTGGTGGCTGGTAGGTGTAGGCTATTGTGTCAGTCTATTGCAGTGAGAGCTACCCTGGTTTCACTTACTCTCTTCCAAAATTGAAGTCCTTTCCTAACAGCATGTCACTTTCACAGTACGGCAACTCCAATGACTGTCTTATACTGCCATCCATTTTACCCCCTTCCTAATAGTCTGGACACCCTTATCCTACTTTTGTTATTGTTCATAGCACTTATCATTGCATTTTATTGTTGATTGCCTCTTTCCACTGGAATAGCTGCTCTAATAAGACGATATTTGGGTATTTTTGTATTCATTATCCAAAGCATTTCTCAGATAGAATCTTGATAATTTTCAATAAATATTTGCTGAATGAATGGCTACCTACCTATGAACCTGCATTACTCTCTACATAGACTGTGAGTTACATGTATACAGATTCTGAATTCCTCAACATCAGTGACAAGACATGTAGGCTAGTCCCTGACATATTGCTGGCACACAATTAACCTGATATACCTTCCTAAATTACCACCAGCTGTCTCACTGGATAGATTTCAAGGCCCTGAGAAGAGAAGTGGATCAGGTTCTATTACAGGATGGGGAAAACCTGGAGCAAGAGGGTGGGGAAGTGCGAGAAAGAAGGAAGCTTCAGTTTGCCTCTCTGCCCATTCTGATCTCTTGGAATTCTCTTCTTCTTAAGGGCTTTGCATTTATTGCTCCCTCTGGTTGCACATTTCTGTCCCTGAATCTTGGAACGACTCCTTTCTTCCCATCGTCTGGCTCAAACTTTGCCTTTGCAGATGAGTTTTTTCTACTACCTTCTCACACTGACACTGCCCACCCTCCATCACTGCCTCACATCGTGTTTCCTCTCATGGGTACCACTAATTGCTGTCTCAAATAGTTTTGTTCATGCCTTTTTTGCTAACTCACTGCGAGTTAAACTCTTCTTCCTGCCCAAAGACAGGCTGTCAGCTGGAGAAGAGGAAGGATCTTGTCTGTCGTGAGCTCTCACATCACCTCAGTGCCAGTGCCTAATAAGAACTGCACAGTGATGTTTGCATGAATAGATGGAGGAATGGAGTTCATGTCTAAGTGGCTTCTATACATAAAAGAGAATAAAAAGCAGCTAATAAATCCTCATGAATAACTGAATACACTCAAAACGTTCACTTTCCTATGCACAGCTGTTGCATAAAGAAAAGGCTCTGGCTTAATTAACCCTTGTTTGATGATCAGCACTTTTATCAGACTTAAGACAATTAATGAGATCCTTGAAATTTTGAATCACTACCTCCTTTCTTATTTAAGAAGATCCAGTATACATTTAAAAAACTTATTTAACTTTAAAAGCTTCTTTCCCACAGGGTGGTGGTTCAAATCCTGCAGCAGCTCTACAGGAGCAAGGCTGGGCCTCCTACTCCCACTAGAGGGCAGTGATGCCTTAAAAATATTCTTTGACTATCAGGAGACATATTTATTGTATATGTAATGTGTATTTTGCAAATCAATGCAACTTGGGATTAGCTGATTTTATTGTTTTCAACAAGCAGTCCATAGCACAAAATCCTTTGTCATCAGCAATGAATTGGTCCTTTAGGTACTTTATTACCATTGTAAAAGTCATTTTTTTCTAAGTGTGAAAGTACATTATTTAATGTAGAGAGAACTAGGCTTTATTGATGTACTGGCTTAACAAATGGTAGACAAATGCCTTGGTCACACATTTATCAGCCAATTTGTGTCTTTAATTACCTCATACAACCTAGTTTCTTCTTGACCTTCAAAACTCTACCAGAGTTTTCTTCTTAGCAGCATTTGGAGTGGTGTGTTCTCTGATACCTGACTGCTTTTTGACACTTGTTTTCTGATACTTGCTGCTATTTGATCAACTGTTTACTGCAAACTTTCTGACGTGCTGTGGCCCTCGTTTGTGCAAACTGCTAAGTGTTTGCAGATGGCAAGAAGGCTTGTGCTTCGGACATGCCCAAAGGCATCTGAGCAAAAAGTTTTGGCTATCTGCTTCAGAAAGGTCACAGCTTCAAACCCCTCAGGAATTGCGGATAGAATTGGCTACATGGCAACTATGCTGGGTTTTGTTTAGCTCTTGTACGTAGGTTAATTTTAATGGATATTTCACCCCCTTAATGAAGAAGATTTTTAAAAAGTTAAAACCCTACTTGTGCAATTGAACTGTAAATATGATCAAGAGGTGCCTTGTGCTCCGCATAATTAATTGTGGTGAATGAAAAAGCAAACAGAGGCATAGGTCACTTATTGTTTCTCTTTACTGCATCTTACAGATTGATTGCAATATTTACAAGTTGAAGGTTTGTGGTAACCCAATATTGAGCAAATCTATCTTGGCTCTTTTTCTAATAGTATCTTCTCACTTTACATCTCTGTGTCATGTTTTGGCAATTCTCACAATAGTTTGAAAAATTATATTCCTGTTGCACAAAGTAGGCCACAGGATAGTGGAAACATAATTTTTATATGTTCTGTGAAGTCAGAAAATGCATTTGACACCCTTTATTGAAATATGAGCTTTTTTGTGGTGGTCTAGATCCCCTATAATATTTCCAAATATCAGGTTATTGTTTTGTTTTTTGTTTTGCCTTCAATAAATGTAGGCAAAAATTTCATTCAATTAAAAAGGAGCTTCCCTAGAGTGTGTCTCTAAAAATTTAGGATAGATAGCAGGAAAGAGATTGAATAGAGATAAAAGGGAACTACTACATTCAGAAAAGAAAAACCAGAAGTAGATTATGTCTCTTGGACCTGGAGTTCCTGTGTTTAGAACCTCCCACTCCAAGGAGAAAATTGCTGCAAGCAACGGAGAGCTTCAAGGAAAGATGGGCTTATATATGTTGAAAAGAGAAATGGGTGCTGGAATGCCCATTCTTGGTAGAGGCCTCAAGAAATCAAGAACCAACATAAACAGACATATGTCCACCTATGTTTGTTGCAGCAACTTCCATAATATCAAAAACATGGAAGCAACAGATATCTGGTTATGGAAGAATGGGCAAACAATCTCAGATACGTTCATATGACGAAAAATGACATATTAGTAAAACAAGGATGATGACTCTGTTAAATACCACAAAACATGGAGAAAACAGGAAAACACTATATTTAGCAATGTTAGTCAATCTTATAAAAACACAAATTTAATTCCAGCATTATTAAGGAAGAACAAAGGAAATTGGTTTTTCACAGTAAAGAGTACGATTCTAAAGAGCATTAGGAGGCCAAGGATGGCAGTGGGTACAGGAAGAGAGGAGGGACAGAATATTAAAGAGGGACAAATGAGGGGGGGAGAACCACATTGACTAGGGGTTTAATGAGAAGCTGTTACGGATTTGATTTGATTTGATTTGATAAAATGGGCCATGCAACTACACAAACTATGTTTTTCTTTAAAAAAAATTAAAAATTTTAAAAAGAAAGGAATGTCACACTGCTTCTAAAGATCTCCAGATTCTTATTCAAACCTAAACATTAGTCTCAGTGGCTATCAAAGGAGGAAAAGTAAAACTGAAGCACATTTACATTCTTTGGTGACATACAAGTTTTTTTAATAGATGACCTATTAAAAATAAAACACTTATGCACATCAAAACATTTTATCAAAATAATAAAGCTAGAATTCAAGGATTGGGAAAAAATCTGTAGCAGTGACACAATGAACAAGGGATGAATTGCCAAAATCTGTAGACTTCTGCAACACCTAAATTTTTAAAAAGCAAATAATCTAATTAAAAGGTTGGCAAAGGAGACAAATAGACCCGGGACAACCCACAAATGGCTAACAGGAGCATGAGGAAATGCTCGTGATCCCTGGGATCTTTTATCTGGGAGATGAAAATAAAAACAACAATGAGTTATTATTACCCTTCACACAGCAACAATCCAAGTAAAGAAGATAAAGAAAACCTAGAACAGCAAATGCTGAACAGAGTGAGGAGAGATTGAAACACTCATGAACTACGAGCAGGTTTGTAAACATGCAGCCATTGTGGAAAGCTATATGAGGCTACCTTAAACAACGAGCAATAGAAATACTATCTGATCAAGTAATACTTTGCTGGGCATATACCCCAAAGAGATAAGAGGCAAAACACAGTCGCAGTTCTCCCATGTTCACTGAATCGCAGTTCAGAAGAGCAAAAAGCCAGCCCATCAGTAGGATAAATAGACTTTGGTACATACGTATAATGGAATAATATGGAAAACAATGATAAACTGACAAAACCACCTATGACCTGGACACACCTGGAAATCATTCTGTCGAGAGAAGTTAGACAATCATAAAAGTCAGTCAATCACAATATTCTATGAATCCACGACTATAAGGATAAACACCAAGACAAAGGCAAGTTTGTTTTTCTGTCACATAATCTCCTAAACTGGTCTCCTAATCAAAGAGCTAGATAGCCTGTCTCGTGTCCATGAACCATATATACAAGGAAGCACACACACACACACACCCAAAAATGGAATTGCACTGGGTGGAGCAGAGCTTGTGTCGTATGCATTTTTTCCCACTAGGCAACTTGCTCTGAGTTAGTGCACCCAGTGGCATATCCTGGGAAGGTTCTCTCTGACCACTGAGTTTTTTCATGAAAGCAGGTTCAGGCTAACCTGGCTTTCTGTGATGGCCAATTTAAGGGGGACAAAGACCAGAAATGTGAGTGAAGGGAGACAGCAGTTGGTGTAAGATTTGAAAATAATAATAATTCATAAATTTTCAAGGGCTCATGGGCGAGGGGGAAGGAGGGGAAAATGAGGAACAGATCCAAGGACTCAAGTAGAAAGAAAATGTTTTGAAAAGGATGATGGCAAAATGTGAATAAGTGTGACTGACACAGTGGATGTACTCATTGTTATAAGAGCTATAAGAAGCCTAATAAGATTTTTTTTTAAAGAGAGGTAGGTTACAAGTACCATTATCTTCAAATGTTGATAAACTATTCCATCATACATCCCATTAATTCACAGCTTAATGTCACTCACACCGCACTCTCAAATGTTCACCTCTCCACTGCACATCATAACGTTATCAGGAAAACTGGACAACCACGTTCTGTGTTACAGAAGGCACAGAATTCTGACAAGAAAGCCAAGATCACACAAAGGTTTTCAGACAACATTTTGTTTCTAAAAATCAACAATATGGAAACAAACTATCAAATGTTCAAGTGATACAACTGCTTACCAGTGACTCCAAATATTCATTAAGTATGTTTGTATTAAGGATACAACCTCCGCCCAATGCCTTGGAATGTTATATTGACATCCAAGAAAGTCAAATCCTCCTACAATTCAACATCCCACTATTTTCTGGTTGTTATAAAAATTATTTACAATTTTTCACATGATTATATTATTTCACAGTAAATTATTTCGCATCTTATTTAAAAAAAAAACATCTACACTTAAAAAGAAGTAAATGGAAAGAAGTGGGATTTTTTTCTCCTCAAAAATGTTTCTAGGGCTACCAAATTGTTCATTTACACAATAGTTGATAAAAATATCCCTCTGGTTTGTAAAAGAAGGGAGACAACAGGGCTCACAGATAAAATGTGATAAACATTCATCAGACTTGGCTTCTTTTATCAGACTTGCTTCATCAGAGGCTGGGCGCTCCTCATCTTGCGTTTCTCCACTTTCGGCAGCTAAGTCTTTAGTTTCTTGGTGAGCTGCTTCAGCTGGTTTTACCTTTTGCTTGTACTGTTTTATCTGAAGATTTATCCTTTCCTGCTGCCTCTTTGGCTTCATCTCCACGTTGCCGCGCGGGTTTCACAGACAACCTCCCTGATCTCTTCTTGGGCTCCTCCTTCTTGGGCTCCTCCCCTTTGGCTGAGCTGACCTTCCTGTTGGTTATGTTGGCTGTGGGGAGGGCACTTCTGGATTACTTGGAAGCGCCCAATTACTTGGGACACCAAAAGCTTTCTGGAAGCTGGGTTGCCTGATCACTACCACTCTGATCAAAGCCCTGGTCCCCGTCCTTGGCCATTTCTCTTGATGGTATTGTCCCTGGCCTAGTAAATCTTACTATGGCCAATACCAGCCCATGTTGATCTTTATGTGTACCACTTCTTTTTCTGATAAGCTCCAATTATCCTACGTTCATACTTTGCACTGACCATTAGCAGATTTGGGAGCTGTTCCTCCTTACTTCGAGTCAGTCCCCATCAGAAAATGATCCTGAAGTCCTCACTCCCACAGGCTTTAAGTGACTCATGTCACCATGTTCGATTCTAAGAAATCAGCTCCTCTTCAGTGACATTTTGAATGTAGATGGATGCATTTCCCTCTGGGTTTTCTGTTAAGTACCATTGGACTGTGCGTCTAGGCATTGTACCAGTACCAGTCTGCATAACTATGACTATGTATTTGGTTTTTAGGTCAGGTAGTGGGAGGCCACCAACTTGATTCTGCTTTTTAAGGTCTTTCCTTATCCTGGGTCTCCTCCCTCTCCGTATGAAATTGCTAATTAGTTTTTCTATTTCTCTCACAAGTGAATTGGGATTGGGGTTGGAATTGCATGATACTACATAGATGATTGATAGATAGATAGATAGATAGATAGATAGATAGATAGATAGATAGATAGATAGATGATAGATAGATAGATGATAGATAGATAGATACTCGATAGACTTTAACTCTGCCTCTCCATGAACACAGGATATTCTTCCATCTACCTAGTTCTCTTTGGGTTTCTTGTAATACTGTTCTGTTTTTCTTTGTATAGGTCTTTTGTTTCTTTGGTTAGGTTTGTCCTAAGTATTTCATCTTTTGTGTGGTTATAGTGAATGGTATTGCTTTCTTAATGTCCTTTTCAGAGTTCTCTTTGCTAGTATACAAAAATCCAATTGATTTTTGCATATTAGTCTTGTATCCTGTTACATGTGTCATTTTTCCAACAATCTTTTTGTGGAGTCTTTTGGGTTCTCTGTATATAGAATCCTGTCATCTTCAAGGAGGGAGTATTTTGCTTCTGCTTTGCCTATTTGTGTGCCCTTGGTTTCTTTTTATTGTCTGATGGCTCTGGCTAAGACATAAAATGGATATAGGGGGCATCCTTGTCTGGTCTCCACTTTCAGAGAAAATGTTTCTAGTTATTCCCTGTTGAGCATGATATTGGCTGTTGGTTTTCATATATGGTCTTTATTATGTTAAGGAATTTCCCTTTTATTTCTTTTTGTGGCATGTTTTTTTTTTTATCAGAAATTGGTGTTGGAAATTGTCAAATGCTTTTCCTGTGGGTGAAATGTTTGGATGCACAAAAGACTTGTTTCTATTAAGTCTCACTCATCCATTTGTTCTTCTGCTATGTGTGCTTCCTTTGTTATATTTGATAATATGTACATGCCCTACAATAGGACTCTTAAGTTTGTCTCTATTTCCTCATTAACGATCTTTATAGCTCTGTGATTTACATCCCTGGTCTTTGATCCATCTTGAGTTTGTTTTTGTCCATGGTGTAAGAGATGAGTCCTTTGTCATTTTTCTTCACATGAAGATCCAATTTTACTGGCACCATTTATTAAAGTGACTATCATTTAATGATGTTTTTTCCCCCTTTATCAAAGATCAACTGTCTCTGGGTGGATGTATATATTTCTGAGTTTTCTATTCTGTTCATTTGATCTATTTACTTATCACTGTACCAGCACAATGATATTTTGGCTGTATAGTAAAGGTTTTGAGATTGACTAGTGTGGGCTGAACCCTGGTGGCATAGTAGTTGTGCGCAGGACTGTGGCCCACTGGGTTGGAGGTTCAAATCCAGCAGCAGCTCTCTAGGAGCAAGGCTGGGTCTCCTACTCCCACCACCAGAGGGCAGTGATGCCCCTCCACCCCAAAAAAGAGATTGACTCGTGCAAGTCCTCTGACTCTATTTTTTTTAAGGAATTCTTTGCTTATCTTATGTTTCTCCCCTCTCCATATGAAGTTAGTAATTAGTTTTGGGTGTTTTGGTTTGGTTTGGTTTGGTTTTGGGGTTTTTTTTTTGCTTTTCTTTAAATAATGATGTTGGGATTTGGACTGGAATTGCATTGCAATTATAGATTGCTTTAGGTAGTATTGGCATTTTCAGGATATTAAGCCTTCTTATCCATAAACATGGGATGGTCTTCCAAATGTGTAGATCTTGCTTAGTTTCCTATAAAAGTGTTCTGCTCTTTTCCTTGTACAGAATTTTTCTTTCTCTGATTAGGTTTAATCCTAAGTATGTAATCTTTTATGTTACTATTGTACATGATATTTTTTCTGTATGTCTTTTAAGAACTCTCTTCATACACAGGAATCTGATTGATAGCTTTTTCTTCCTTTCCATCATTTGGGGGTGGGGATGGGTTCTACATGTAAAATCTTACCATCTGCAAATAGGGAGAGTTTTGCTTTTTCTTTGCTAGTCTAGGATTCCTTTGATTTCTTTTTATGGTCTAATTGTTCTGGTTGCCATTTACAAGGGAAATGCTTTGGCATATTTTTTGAGCCATAAGATGCACTCCACCACCCCCCAAGTTGGGGGGAGGGGAATGAAGGTATGTCTTAAGGGGAATGAAGGTGTGTCTTATGGTCCAAAGGTGTGGTATCCCTGAATATTTTAGTGTACTGGTACTATTTGGTTCAGAATTTTTTCTTGTTTTCGTGCTCTAAAAACTGGGTGTGTTAAAGAAGATATTGAAGAAAGGTGTTTTTTTTTTTAAATGACCTTTATTGTGTTGAGAAATTTCCACTCTGCTCTTATTTTGCTGAGCAAAAATTTTTATCTGGCAAGTGCCTTGAACATTGACAAATGTCTTTTATTCATTAATTGAGATGACCATATCATTTTTCCTTTGCTTTGTTTACATAGACTGTTTTTTCTAATGTTGAATTAACCTTGTGTGCCTGGAATGAATCCTATGGTGATGATGTGTATTTTTTTTTAATATGCTGCTAGATTCTAATGGCCTATATCTTGTGATGTCACCTTTTCCATCTTTCATTCCTGATATTTGTATCTTCTCTTTCTTTTCCTTTGTTAAGTTTAGTAATAATTTCCCAGTTTTATGAATCATTTTGCAGGATCACCATTATGTCTTTCAAATCTTTCTATTATTTCTCTGTTTCCCAATCCATTTATTTTCACTCTTATCTTTATGATTTATTTTCCCTTGTGACTGCAAGTTTAGTTCTGATCTTTTTCTAGTTGAAGATGCTAGTCGAAGGTGCCGGTATTGTTTCTCTCTTCCTTTTTATCAAAGGTGTATTCACTACTGTCAATCACCTTCTCAGGACTGTTTTTGCTGTGTCACAAAAGTTTTGATTTGCTGTGTTTCTACTACCATTTGTTCCAAGGACGTTAAAATGTCCATTTCTTATTTCATCATTCAGTCGTTTTTAAGCAGTTTGGTGTTTGGTTTCTGTGTAGTTGTTTTTGTTTTTGTTTGGTCACTGCTCTACCTATGGTTGTTTCCTAATTTTATAGCACTGTAGTCTGCTAAAATGTATTGTAAAATCTCAATATTTTCTAATTTATTAAGACTCATCTTGTGCCCTAAGATATAGCCTATTCTGGAGAATGCTCCATGTGGAGAGGAAAGAATATTCACTGTGTTCTTGGGGGAAATCAAGTTGGCTAATTGTATTGCTTACTTTTTCTTAGTTCTTCAGTTTTGTGAACTTGGTTAACTAATTTTGATGGCTTAATTTATTTATTCTGGCTATATTTTCTTGGCGTATTGCCCCTTTAAACATTATCTAATGCCCTTCTTTTTCTCTCATTTTACCTCCAAATGTTTTGTCGGAGATTAATCTTTCCACTCCTGCTTTAGATTTTGGTTGTCATTAAATATATATATATACATATACACATATATATCATGATTATATAACAACATATATATAATACATATTTCTATCCTTTTATTTTTAGTATCTTTTGACTTTGTGTTCTTGTTATGTTTCTTGTAAGCAGCATATTATGAGTTTTATCTTCTTATCCAGTCTACTACTCTGTTTCATGTCTGCTGCCTTTAATCCAGTAATGCTCCTTTTTTATGTTGTGAGACAAGTTTTATTTCAGGATTTCTTGTACTGCTTTCTCTGTGTATTTGGGGGGGGGGGGGGTTTGGTCCTAGAGTCTCAGTGAGGTGTAAGTTTTCCCTCCTGATATATGGTGCCTACAAAATTCTTAGCGTTTTTTCGGACTGCTTTGCCCTTTAGGTTGATTGTTCCTCTCATAGATTGGAGTCATGAGATTTCTTTCAAGCTCACTAATTCAATTTCCCATTGCTTCCATTCTGTTACTCTACTTTTAAACCTATGTTGCTTCGTCAGTTTAATATTTATCTTTCGACTTTCTGTTCGGTGTTTCTCTGGGACGGTTTGTATTGTTTCTAGTTTTGTATTCTTTCTGTTGTTCTCTAGTTCTTTCTCCCTCTATTGAGAGTACCCAATCATCATTATTCTGAATTACTTTCTTAGTAGCTCCAGAGCCTTTACTTGTTTAGCAAACTCCTTAGGACCCGAGTGATATTCACTTGTTTGTGCCTGTTTTCATTTATGTTTTAATGTGTGTGTGTGTGTGTGTGTGTATACTGATGTTTTCTGCTGTCTGTCTCTTCAACACCGTGTTGTAGCTGGTAAGGGTGGTAGGAGCCTGGGTGTGTGAGGAAATTGATTCCATCAAGTGGTGTGGAAGAGAAATAATAGAGAGTGGCCTGTGTCACCATCTCCAATGACCTTTGGAGCGGGGTCCTGGTGAGTGGGAGGAGGCAGAGGCAAGGAGGGTTATAGAAGGAAAACAGAGTTTGCATCCCAGTGCTAAGCATGTAACTTCATGCTGCCCAATGAACCCATATTTTAAGAATGATTTATTTACTGAATGAAAATCAAAACCCTAATGAAGGTTTTACTTATGTAAATAATTTCATCTATTTAATAAAAATGAGGATGAGTGGAGGGTTAAAATAATTTCTCATGGGAAATGGTTAACATTACTAATACTTTTTCTTTTAATCTACAGATTATATAGATAGATGTCTTTAAAGAATTGAATAAAAACATTAGTTTTACTTCTTTATTTTTAGTGGTGTCAGTTCTCTCTCCTGAAATATCTTACTCTCCCTTCTCCAATTACCCTTCACAATCCTAGGCACCCATTATTATTTATCTAGGATGCTTTGCCCCTTGAATTCTTCACTGAATATACAAATTATGCTAGCCCCTCTTAGCTCATGTTGCTAAAGTAGTGCCCCCTTCAACTGAGTTGAGGATTCTTTGGAAGTAGTAAAAACACTTATTTATTACTAAAACAGGTATTTTGGTAACTCTTACTGATTAACTGTCTACAAATTTCCTGATTTCTAATCTTCAGTCACGACACACGGTTAGAATTTGAACCAGGTTGGTATGCTCAACAATTTTATTTCCCACTGATTTCATAGGAAGACTTGACTTCTGATGTCAACAATGTCTCAAAAGAGTAGCAGATTTTGTTATCATTTTACAACCAAACCTTATATTTTTTCTTCTCTTAAGTATTTGAGGAGTAACACAAACTGTTAGGTTTATCCTGCTCAAATAATGTCCAAGACAGATAGTATCTAACTCTATGTCATCATTTACACATGAAGTTTATTTTAGAACAAAAAACAGCTGATGACTGGAAGTGCAGAATTTGATATAGTGGCACAATACACATTGGACAGTCGTTGCTCAACTTAGCATTCAGTTTTGTCCATTTCCACAGTTACTGGTGGGCTCCAAACAATTTCCTTCCCAAATTGCACTCTGTGGACCTATAATGAAAATCAACCCCTATTCGTGTTTTGTTTTTCTCTACCCATGAATAAAAGGTAAAAGCATTTATTATATGAATATTATACTTTAATCAAAAATTTCAGCATCTAGGTAAATAGGTTTTGATTAAAACAATAACTTCTGATTGAGATATGGTCCTTACTTTTTCATCAATGATTCTCTGTGCATCCAAGAACTGAGGGCACGACTATGATCATTATCCAGTCTATGTCCCCAAAGGTCCCATGTCCCTAAAAGGGAGAGAGATGGGTCAGGAAAACATGCCACACAAAACTGGGATTGTAGACTGAGTTAGCCACTGCAACAGATAATGCAATTTCATTATGAATAGGGTGATAGTGGAATCAAACTAAAAGCAGGCTTCTGTTCTCTGAATCTTGAGTATTGCACTTTAATAGATTCATTTTTACTAGTTCTAGACACAATCAATATTACCCTTTATCTAGACTGAGGATCAGTGTTGTGAGAAGGCCAGAGAGATCACATGCAATGTGCTACCATGTATCACAGTCTGTTTCTCTGCTCTGGCCGTAGGAACTCCTTCACAGACATCTTGCGGGCCATCCTGCTATCACTGGAAGTCCTTATTGAAGATGCAGAACTTCAGATAAATGGCTTCATTTTAATTATAGACTGGAGTAATTTTTCCTTCAAACAAGCCTCCAAACTAACACCGTCCATCCTCAAGCTGGCCATTGAAGGGTTACAGGTATGTCCAACGAATGTACAATATAAGGATATTCATGACACATACATTTTCCTTATTATTGCTACCAGAGTAATATTTGCTTTTAGTATGGAAAAGGAAAATCTTGAATAAAATTCATTCGTAATATACCATATTTTTACTTTATTCTGAGTTGTTTTCATTTTTGTTTTCTTACCGATTATGTTGGGGGTGGTTACATGCCAGACTATCAACTATGCATTCAACAGTTCAAACTGCTCATCAATCCCCGTCCCCGTATTCTATTCCACCCCCTCTTCCCTACTTTCTCTTCTCTCTTATGAACCTTTTTATGTTCTTTTTAAATCCTTTATTTCCATTAATAACTTGAAATTATGTTGCCACAGTCACAAACTAGTTGTATAGCAGTTATGCCTAAAACTAGGCGATATTACTCTAATGTGTTTGAGAGTTACTGAAATTAAAATTAGAAAATATCTGCTTTATAAACAAGTCCTACATAGAGGCTGCATGGAGTTTTCTAGTATTTTTCAGAGGCATTTTTGTACTCCAGAAATGCACCTTGTGTATGGTCACTTCCCATCGTGTAATGTGCTTTTGGGGAAAGGATTTTTATACTATGTGGACGTTAGTAGGTCTCTGAATTTCCTCCTAAGTGACCAGATGTCCCGCTTTTGGCAGGACAGTTCCAATTTCAACCAATTTTTCCCGCATCCCGTGGCATTTTTTAAAAAGTCCCAATTTTTGAAAAGAATACAAGACAAGCTAGGGAACGGTGGGAGAACAGGAAGGGAATATATCCCCTCTCCCCCCCACCCCCACCCCCATCAATGGTGTCCCGCTTTATCAAAGTTAAAATCTGGTCATTTTATTCTATAGATATTATTCTATGGGTTTTTTTGAAAGATGTATTTATCTTAAAACTTTTGTTACATTTTGATTAATTTCTTTTATAAAAATTTTATTTTCCTAAGAGAAATCACCCAAAATGGTAAGCCCCTTTCCATAGAAGCTGCTATAAACAGACTCTGGAAATAAGAGAAATCTGGATATTGGATAATTCTCAGATTAAGCATCTACTACTGACGTCTCCAAAGTACAAGACTGAGAGAGACATTATCATCATACTTTAGTGAGCAGAATGGCGTTTTTATTGTAGTTAGACCTTGGCCAATGTTCAGCCTGGCAGCATTTTGATGAACCATTTCATTTCTTATTCATCATATTTCCTTTTTTTTCCATCCTACTTTTCACTTGCTAGATTTGCCAGTAGTTTATTTTTATTAAAAAATACTTTTGAAAAACTAATTTCTGGTCTTCCTGATTTTTATAAAATTTCTGATTCATTTATTTCCTCTCTGATCTTTATCATTTCTTTGTATTTATATCCGAGGGTTTCTTTTGCTAATCTTGTTCTAACTATTGTAGGTTATGTGTTGTTTATTTTAGTTAATTATCTGTATGTGTACACTTATTGATACATATTGCCCTCTTTTTTTGCTGTGTTCCAGAGAGTTTGATGTGTTGAATTTTCATTCTGATTTGTTCAAGTAGTTTTTAGACTGTGTTCCTTGTTTCTTCAATCGCCCAGTGATTTTAAAGTATTGTTCAGGTTCCATATAATTGATTCAGAGGAGGGCATTTATTGGCCAGTGGTAATTTCTAATTTTATAGCACTGTGATCTGAAAAGACAGTGTGTAGTATCTCAAAATTTTGAAATTTTAGATGTTGCATAACCTAACATACATTCTGTTCTAGAATACATTCCATGAGCACTAAGGGGGGAAAATGTGTATTGGATTTTTATTGGGTGAAGCATTCAGTATATATTTAAGAGATCCTGTTGATTAGTTGTGTTTTCATTCTTCTGTATCTTTGTTGATTTTTTTTCTTGATATTTCTTTGCTTAAAAATTATGTAGTAGTTTGTTTTTTTTGGGGGGGGCATCACTGCCCTCTTGTGGTCATGGGAGCTACCCAGCCTTGCTCCTGGAGAGCTGCTGCTTGATTTGAACCGCCAAGCCCGTGGGCTGCAGTCCTGCACGCAACCATTACACCACAGGGGCTCAGCCCTGTAGTAAAGTCTTTTAGTATTATCGTGCTATGCTCTATGTGGCTCTTCAATTCTATAAGATTTTAATTAGTGTATTTTAAGGGTCTCTCAATGGGTGCAAATGTTTATATATGTGTTCTCATTTAATTATTGCTTGCATCATTATATAATGATCTTCTTTGTTTCTCTACTTTTACTTTCATGTCTACTTTGTCAGGAATTAAGATTTCTACTCCTGCTTTCTTTTGACTACCATTAGCTTGATAAATTTTTTTCAGCTTTTGGTTTTCAGCCTGTTTTTGTTTACAACTAATGCATATTTTTGTGAGTAGCTTATTAAAGGTAATGCTTTCCTGTTCATTATATTAGTTTTATCTCTGAATATGTGGATTTACTTCATTTAATTTCCATATTGTTATTGATTGATATGGTTTTATTGCTGTTATTCATTTCTTGTTTGTTTGTTTGTTTATCATGCTACTGGTTTCTTTGTTCACCATAATTTTAGGTGCTGCTTTTCTTTCATGAATTTTCTTTGCTTTTTTTTTTTTGCTTTTATCTTACTATTTAAGAGACTTTTATGATTTACCGCTTTTTAATTTTGTTCAACTTTTAGCATTTTCCTTGAGGTTTGCTGTATTTTTTTCTTCCCAAGGTTAAGACAGCTTATTGTCTTATGGGAATGAATTGCCAGACTCTTCATTTGACTTTATGATCTACCAGTTCCTGTTATTTTTTTGTTGCTGTCTTCATTATGGAAATGTTATCTGTGGTTCCTTATTTGGATTCTTATGGTTTTGTTTCACTTTGTGAATGGTATACTTTCTTAAATACTATGATTTCTGGATGATAATATCTTGAATAATGATGTAAGTTGCTGTCTGTTGTTAATGTTAATTTTCTGTCCAAATAACTCCCTGTAGTCTTTTTTTTAATATAAAGCTGGTCTTATTTTTATAAATTCCATTAGTTTTACCTGGCCTGAAAAATGATTTTTTTTTCTCCATCTATCTTAATGATAACTTTGCTGGGTATAGGATTATTAATTGGTAGTTTTTTCTTTCAATATTTTGAAAATATCACTCCATTGCATTTTTGCCTGCAGTTTCCCTGAGGAGTTGGGGTCAGGGGTAGGGGAGGGAGGGGCAAACAAAATTAGTCTGTCTGAGTGAGTTGACCTTTATAGGTGAATATTCTTTTCATTCCAGTTGCTATCAGGATTCTTTAACATTCTTTCATGTTAGAAAGTTGAACAAAGATGTGTTGTTGATGTTCTCTTGAGATTGATTTCATTTGGAGATTTCTGGGCCATTTGGGTAGTTATTTTCTGTTCTGTTCTAATGTTAGAGAAGTTCTCCTTAATACTTCTTTAACTGTTTCTCTCAAGGTAATTTTGTTCTTTCTGTTCTGAGCTGTTTATTAATTAGAGCTTGTTTCTTTTCATAGTATCTCATAGAATTCTCAGGTGATCTGCAGCTTTTTTTTTATCTTTTTCATAGTTTGATTTTTTTTCCCCATGGGAAAATATCATCTTTTATTTTTTATTAAATCATTTTATTGGGGGCTCATACAACTCTTATCACAATCAATACATGCATCAATTTTTATGGACACCATATTTGCACATTTGTTGCCATCATCATTCTTGAAACATCCTCCTTCTACTGAGACCCCCAGTATCAGCTCCCCATAGTTCCCTCCTTTCCCACTCCCCCCCCCATAAACCTTAAATAATTTACAAATGATCATTATTTTGTCATATCGTCCACTGTCCGATGTGTGAGTGAAGTTTGATCTTCTTATATTTTGGTCTTAAGGGATTTGTCTTTGAGGCCTTGATTTACATTTCCATTGTTTCACTCCATCTCTTCTGTTCTTTTGACATTTTAACCGAGTCCCAGTATCTTACTCTTTGCCTTTTTGAATTTCTGTTTCAAGTTGTTGAATCATTCCTCCTTTTTCTTCTATTTTGTCAGATTGGTCTGGAAGTACTCCCCTGAGTTCTATCTTTGATTCTGAGGCTTTGGGGATTTTTTTTCTTGTTCAGTATGTCAGTCAAATTATTCATCTCTTCATTTACAGAAGTGGATGGTCATTCTAAAATCTCCTCATAAGAAAATGAGATCTTTTAAGATCTCCTTTCTAAATACATCTGTGAGTGTGCAACTAACTCATTGGGGGCATTTTCCCTGTTTTTGTATATGCTCAAAGATTGGCTGCTCTTTGTGTGACATGGGATTTTTTTTATATTTATCTCCACTTGGACAGCAATCCCTGTGCACCTGTTGTAGATTCTGAAAAGTCGTAGGTAGCCACGTCTTTCAGCATTAGCCTAAGCACAGGAGGTGCTGGCATCAGGAAAACTATTACATATGGCCTCTGTCATTATATTGGTTTGGAGGTTGGTTTCTGTGTTCTCAGGAATTGTAGGCCAAAGATGATTACAACGACCATGAGGGGAAAGAGAATACCTAAGGCACGGCCCTCTCCACAATTCAGCCTATATTCAAAGACTGTATATGAGAGCAGGGCTCAGACTCTCTTTAAATCAATTACTCTCCTCTTTGAATGAGCTGACAGATGGGCAGATGATGCCTTTTTAAATACTAGGTTCATACACACATGAATTTCAAACTCTCTTGTGCAAATTTTCTCTCCCCAAATTCCACACTCTCCCAGAAATTGGTTTTGTTTCCCCAGAATTCTGGGAAAGTGTTGCCATACACAGTTCAGTCCTGAGAGTTCCAGGCCAGCAGTGAAAGCCAGCCTCAAGCTCGTTTGAATCGGTTCTGTTTTTTTGGGGGGGTGGGAGGGGCATCACTGCCCTCTGGTGGTGGGAGTAGGAGGCCCAGCCTTTGCTCCTGTGGAGCTGCTGCTGGAATTGAACCTCCATCCCAGTGAGCCGCAGTCCCGCACACAACCACTATGCCACTGGGGCTTAGCCTGAATCTGTTCTATCAACCTGGAGTGCATTTCATGACTGTGACCCTCTCAACCCCAGAGTGAAAGAACCTGTAAATTTTCTTAGCCAAATTCAATCACATTTGTCCCTCCACAACTCTGACTCCACCCTCTCCCCACCCAAGTGTGGGATCAGGTAGGGGCAGGTGTGGAGGTGCTGCACCAGCCCAGCTTTTCCCTCTCCTTTACGAAGATCCTGAGCAGTGTAGTGGGGAAAGCTCCCTGGTCATCCTGTCAAGACAGCAAAGAATTTTTGTTTTGTTTTTCTGACAGCAAGGCGGTTTTGTTTTGTGTTTCTGATGGATGAGGTGTTCTTTGAGATGATTCCTCCCTGTGAAATAGCAGGCTGTAATTAATTGGCAGAGGTTTCTGTTTTTATGGGGGGGGTCCACACTCGGGTTCTTGTATCTACTCCACTTTTTAAAAAGTTTTGCTTGAAGAGGGTTTCCTAGAGCCCGCTGTTAGGTAGCCATTCTGGATAGGAGTCCTTATTAGTTTTTTCTTCATGTGGGTGGCACCTTTTGATGATCTTGCATCATTGAATATTTTAAAGATGGTGACATCTTTTAACATGACTATCTTAATATTGGTGCTTTTGATGTCCTGCATCATCCAATATTTTGCCCATAAAATCTTTTTATGTTTCGATATGAGATTTTAAATTATTTTTCAGTCCATGTCGCCTGAGATATGTTGAGTGCCTTTCTTCTCTTTTCTTTTTTCCAAACCATTTTATTGAGATGACTACAGATATCCTGTCATTGCATCAGGCAGTACTGTACAATTGCCACCACAATCCGTTGCAAAACCTTCTTTTCCTTCCTGAACTCCTGGACATGAGCTCCCTGTTGCTGAGTGCCTTTCTCCCTCACCATCTGTGCGCATTTCATTTTACAATTGTCTTCTCACGTTGCCCTGTGACCTTTTCTAGTCAACTCTTTTGCATGGCCTTTTCTTCCCTTTGCTTTAGCAGCTCAACCTTCAAGAGCAACTTTCAGATTTTTTTGTTTTTTGCTTTTTTCCCGATACCTGCTTTGATTATTTTCATTCTGTCTTGTAGTTTTGATAACATTTTGCTTTCTTTGTGTGTGATTTTACTCTTTAATGTGTCACTGCTTTGTTTTGATATAGATCCCATATTATCCCATTCACCCATTTAGTGTAAAATTTAATGGGATTAGTGGACTTACAGAGTTATACAGTTGTCACCACAACCAATGAAAGAACACTATAATTATTTCAAAGAGAAATTCCATATTCACTAACGAGTATGCCTCCTTATCTACATCACAATTATGCCTAATCAATCTCTCACATACCTTCTGTTTATATCAAAATTGGCCTACTTTTAGCATATTAAAGAAATGAAACCGGGCTGAGCCCCGGTGGCGTAGTGGTTGTGCGCGGGACTGCGGCCCACTGGGACAGAGGTTTAATTCCAGCAGTGGGGCTGGGCCTCCTACTCCCACCACCGGAGAGCAGTGATGCCCAAAAACCAAAAAAATAAAATAAAATAAATAAATAAATAAATGCAATCATATAACATGTGCTACTTTCTGTCTGGGTTTCCATTTAGCATGATGTTTTCAACGACCACCCCTAGCATGTAATGACCGTTTCTTTTCTTTTTCTCAGTTTATTTTTCATTAGTAGAAGGACATTTGGGTTGTTCTTCACTTTGGGTTACATTGAACAGTGCTTCAATAAATATTCTTAAACAGAAATATATATATATATATATATATATATGGATAATTAGTCCACACAGAAGTACAGAGTGCTCCATTCAACCCACTTTCATGATTCAACCCACTTTCATGGAAGAGCTAATATACTGAAGGATCCTATAACACTCATGTGGGCTTTTGGTCCAAGGTTAAGGAAGCAGAAAGCAGAGTCTACCCTCAGGCAAGACAGGCAGGGTGGGGCAGCACCAGTTGCTTACCGAAGCAGACCCTGATTGGGATCTTGAACTCAAGCAATGCATGAGGACGAGTCACCAGCCTCAAGCTCTCTTGATGTGCATGCATCCACCAGCAGCATGGTCTTGAAGGAGCCTCAAGCTCTAGCTACACAATCCAAGGGGTGCCTCAGCCCACAGGTAGTGCAGCACACGATTGAGGCAAAGAACTAGCTCAAGAATAGCATGATGTGCTGATCACCAGGAAGGAAGGGAGAAGGGAGGCTGGCCTCAGAAAGTACTTATCGGAGTTGCCCTCCAATTAAGCTGTGACTGACGTGTTCCTATGGCGGCCTCTTTGGCACAATAAAGCTATCACAATGTCCTTCTCCAGATGCTGATAACCCAGCCAAAGTATGTGAGATGAAGCCTCACTATCCTTGTCTCCAAGTAATATTCTAGCTTTAATTATTCCAAAGCAGGTTTTTTTTTTTAGGTCCTTTAGTAAGCCGGCCATGGTACTTTCAGTAGTGTTTGCCAGCACCGCAATTCAAAGTTGTTGATTCTTCTTTGGTCTTTATTTGAGGTCCAACTTCCACACACATTTGAGGCAACGGGAAACACTTTAACTTGGGTCAGCTGCACCTTTTACCTCCCAGTAACATTTTTGCTTCTCGACAGTCTGAAGAAGTCTTGTACAGCAGATTCACCCAATCTGTTGATCTCTTGCTTCCATGAACACTGACTTCAGATTCAAAAAAGACAACCTCAACCTTGACAACCTCAACCTTTTCTCCACGATGTTTTAACCTGATGTTCCCTCTTGGTCCAGTTGTGAGCATTTGGGTCATCTTTACGTTGAATTGCAGCATGAGAAGCAGGGAACAGTTGAAGCTACCTGTTAGCACTGGTGTTAAAACCAATAGGAATCCTGTATTTTACCAGTTTGACAAGAGATAACGTTGGCAATTATAATGCATGAGCACGGACATGTTTTTTCCATTTGCCTTAGCTACTCTATATTTAATAGGAAGTTTCAGTGTGTTTTTTTACATCTACTTTGTTTTATCCTTTCTTGTCTTTATAGTCACCTTTTTGCTTTCTTCATGAATGATGTTCTTGATGTCCTCCCACAGGTCACCAGGTCTTCTATAATCACTATTCAATGTTCTTGAGATGTTCTCAAAATTCAGTTGGGATAGACTCAAGGTTTTCTTGTTCCCCCTTCTGGACTTGATTCCATAGCACAGTGAAGACCACAGAGCCTCCTCACTCATCAGGCTACACAACTGCTATGCCTGGGAGGAAGTTCGATCCTTGTGATTTGGGAATGAGACCTTTCCTAATATTTTAAGTCATGGACTCAACAGGAGAGGAGAGAGACAAGAAGAACAAATGCCAACTATAACAATAAGGACGCTGGTCTGACTCATTGTAACCCTCCAGACAGAGTAGAACTGCTCACGGGTTTCCAAGGCTGTGATCCTTATCTACGCTGACGTCCTCCTCACGCTCCTGTGGAGGCATGGATGCTTGTGAGTTCTAACCGCTGACTTTGAGTTTCACAGCGAAGCAGTTTACCATCGTCCTACCAGAACTCTTCAGTGTGTCAACAGATGGCAAGAATAAAGTTGTCCTTTGGGGTTGTGATCCTGTCGGCCTCTGTTTAACCTGAGGCACTTACTGATGCGTCTGCATTTCTCTTGGCATTGCAGGACAGCTTCCCGGCCCGCTTTGGAGGAGTCCATTTCGTCAACCAGCCCTGGTACATTCATGCTCTCTACACGCTCATCAAGCCGTTCCTTAAAGACAAGACAAGGAAAAGGGTAAATAAAACAAACGTATTGTGAAATTTCTAAACAGGAAACGTACAAGTGGTCATTATGATGTCTCTTTTCCCCACCCCACCCCCCTCCTTATTTTTTCACTGTGACTTTTTTGCTTTTCCGGAGCTATTGAAACAGCCTAATTTCTCTCAGTAATTCAGTAGAACTGGGTTATTTTCCAAGTTCTAATGACAAAATAAGGACACATTGAAGAGATGCGAATACTAGATGCTCATTTTACTGGAAAAACTTGTAGGAGATGCTGAGTACACCATCGTCATATACACAGAATACATTGATACTTTTTGTCTCGCAAATGTATTGTATCTATAAAGAAGGTTGATGCTGTCTTTAGTTTTTGTCCGTGTTCATGCATCATAGTTGCCAACTTTATCTCTTGTCAAACTGGTAAAATATAGGATTCCTATTGGCTTCATAGTCTTCTCAGGAAGTAACCCAGAGGAATTTCTTCCCTAAAGCATTGGATCCTTACTGCTGTGCTGTATGAGAGTTTCTCTATCTCTGGGCACAAAACAGAATCTGGGTGGTCTTAAATCTGTCCCCGGCACTTATTTCTCTGACCATCTCTGACCACCCCAGACGTGAGGACCAGTCTCAATAGTACTTCTCAACGTTTCAGAACCCAGTGCTGAGTCAATGTTTATAAATATTTGGTTTTAACACCAGAGCTCATATGTAGCTTCAACTGTTCTCTGCTTCCAATGCTAGTTTCCCCTCTAAGGCATCCTACCAAAAGCCTGGAAAAAAATACATTTCTTAAAGAGAAGTAATTCTTATTTAACTTCAATCCTATATGAATCAAGTGTTTAAAAGTACATAATTTTCTGAAGTATAAGAATACTCTTCTGAAAAATGCACCACTTAGCTTTAAGTTCCAATTATCTCTAAATGATGCCATTTAAACTGTGCATCATGGGAAAAGATAACGAGTTTTTATTACTGAAGACTTGATTTTATGTTTTTCTAAATCACATTTATATTCCATCATCATTACCTGCAGTATGTGGGGGAATGACAAGATGAATCCATGCATGCATTATTCTCTTATTATCATTGCATGCGCCTTATCATATTGAACCTGAGTCCTACAGAAATATGCCACAGTGTCATTACACAGGCACATTTTAAATAAAATTTCAAGAGTCAATTCCCAAAATGTGGTTTATTTACTTTTTGTCTGTAAGCCGTTGTCATTTGGAGGTTTATCCTCTCCAGCTTGACAACTTTCATCATTCTGCATCACATCCTTAAAGATGCAATTCTATTTGGGGCTTTGTTTCCAATCCAGACCAAAAAAAAAAAAAAGGAAAATTATCTCACAGTAAGTTGTCCATTTTCAGTTTGGGGATCATTTTTAGTTTCACTAAGAATTGATAGAGGACCTCAATGAAGCCCATTAATCTCTGGAAGCTGAGAGGTATCACTACTGACTTAAGAATTCTTCTGCTTCCTTGAGACAGTATTTATCAAGGAAAGTTCACAGGTAATGAAGAGGGGTGGTTGAAGAGGAATGTCACGGGGGTAGATTTAGGAAGAAGCTCCTACTGGCTCTAGTCCTGAAAAGGTCTACAATGGGAACGCTAAGGCTGGTTGAGATCTACATGACAAGTCTGACTGGTAGTTTGGGTAATCTGTAATACTACTCCTTTCCCTCATAGAGATCATTAGGAAAAGACTATATAATAAATTTGGTTTGTAGCCAAATAATGCCAAAATTGTTCTTCCAAGTCATCTGTTTTGGATTTTTTTATTGCTAATTTCTCCTTTCCCCCAACAGATTTTCCTGCATGGTAACAATTTAAACAGCCTTCACCAGCTAATACACCCTGAATTTCTGCCCTCTGAATTTGGAGGAACTCTTCCTCCTTATGATATGGGGACATGGGCTCGGACATTGCTTGGTCCTGACTACAGCGATGAAAATGATTATACTCACACTTCCTATAATGCAATCCATGTGAAGCATATGTCCTCTAACCTGGAGCGAGAATACTCCCCTACTCTGATGAAAAGGTAAGGTCTGGGCCAACAGAGTCTTTCAGTTGAGGTCAACAGACATTTTATATTTGGGGTTATTGTGGGTTAAGTCATTGAAAGTCTCCGGGGAAACATGATTTGAATAAAATAAATTGCAATATATTCTCAGCTATTTCACTACAAAGAGAACAAATGAAATGTGGCTGGCTCAGAAATACAGTTGTCCCCGTTGCATTAAAAGGATAATTAAAGGCTTTGAACTCAGTCATGGCATGGGAACAGCATTAATCTTTGTCGAGTCTGTTAGTACTTAGAGAATGAAATGTGGGCCCCTTTAAATACAATACAAAAACAATACAACAGAATATGATTCCATCATACATCCATTTAGAACCACTTATTGAGCATTTACTTGGCTCCAGACATTGGGAATATAAATATACATAAGACATAAAAAAATTTTAATATGTCTTCATTGAGTTCTCTAGAAAAGGTAAACTAGTAGTGTAGATAGATTAATAAGATACAGAGATAAAGAGATTTATTTCTGTCAAGGAAATGACTCATACAATTGCTGGAAAATACTAAACCTCTTATTTAGGCAGTAGGTTGGAAACCTATTCTGGCTCTTAGGATTGTGCGGACTGACAAATCAAAATCCACAAGTTAGGAGGCAGGCCAGATCTAGAAGTTAAATGACAAAAAGCATGCATGGTCAATAAAAAGAAAGAAAAAAAGGAAAACTTTTCCCTGCAGTTGGCACTTTGAATGCTGACTGCTAGTCTCTTTAACTGTAGAAATGTAAATTTCTGATTGCTAAAGTCACTCTATTGTGGTATTACATTATAGCAATATTAAGAAACTAGGATGAGGGCTGAGCCCCGGTGGTGCAGTGGTTGTGCGCGGGACTGCGGCCCACTGGGACAGAGGTTCAATTCCAGCAGTGGGGCTGGGCCTCCTACTCCCACCACCGGAGAGCAGTGATGCCCCCCCCCCCCAAAAAAAAAGAAAGAAACTAGCATGAAATTGGGGCAACAGGAGTTGGGTGCCACTCTACCAAATACCTTAAATGAGAAAATGGTTTCAGAATTAATTTAGACAAATTTCTATTTGCTCCATAAAAAGACTCAAGTTTCTCTTGAAAAGATTTTTGGTAGAATTATGGACAGTAAGGTCAATTCTGATGAGGGCAAAGAAAGGCTTAAAAAATGAATCATAAAATTCAAATCCAAAGTATATGAAAAATGAAATGTATAAAATAAAATCAATATGTAAATATTTGAGAAATTATGTTGTATAAACTAAGGATACATGTCTTCAAACACTCACTAAGCACATGACCGCTCAATTTTTTGTTCAAGATATTAATCTGTGAATGATGAATTTATTCAACCACCACAACATCAAGGATTAGGCAGTACAAAATTAAGAAAAACTGCATATTTCCTGGAATTCTACAGGTCTTCTCCACTCTGTCTTATTCATTGTTAAACTTTCACATGCATATGAGGAATTGAAAAGCATATGCCTGGGTTAAGTGCACCTTAGTCTTCAAAATGTCATCATGGTAAATGTATGCACAGATTTACCCAATACAATGTGTTATTTATTATTATTAAATACCTTCTTTGAGGGCTCTTACTTCTCAACACAATTCATCCATTGTGTCCAGCACATTTGCACATGTGCTGCCATTATCATTTACAAAGCGTTCTCTTCCCACTTAAGCCCATTTCTTCCCCCTCTCTTCCATACCCTCCCACCATGAAGAACTCCTGATGAGTTATAGATTATTATTTTCATATCTTACATCGTTCTCCATCGCCCCTCACCCAGTTTTCTGTTATTCATTCCCCTGACAGGGGGTTCTAGTTGATCCTTGTGATCGAGTCCTCCTTTATCCCCTCCTCTAATCCTCCTGATATCTCTACTCTCTTTGTGGGTCCTGAAGGATTTATTTATCCTGAATTCCCTGTGTTGTGGACTCGTCTCTGTAGCAGTGTGCATGCTCTGATCTAATCCAATTTGTAAGGTAGAATTGAGGTCCTGATAGTGGGGTGAAAGAAGCACCAAAGAACTAGAGGAAAGTTGTGTTTCATTGGTGCTAAAGTGCACCCTGATTGGCTCATATCTTCCCTGTGACCCCTCTGTGAAGGGGATGTCCAATTGTCTACAGATGGGCATTGGATATCCACTTCACGCCCCCCACCCCATTCACATTGGGTATGATTTTGTTCTGGGTCTTTGATACCTGTTACCAGATCCAATTGACACATCATGATCACACAGACTGTTGTACTTCTTCCACGTGGGCTTTGTTGCTTCTCAGCTAGATGATTGCGTGTTTATCTTCAAGCTTTTAAGACCCCAGATGCTATAACTTTTGATAGCTAGGCACCATCAGTTTTTTCACTACATTTGTTTATATAAGCACCCATTTTATCTTCAGCAATCATGTAGGGAAGGTGAGCATCACAAAATGCCAGATTATTAGAACAAAGTATTCTTGTGTTGAGGGAGTACTGGAGTCAAAGCCCCATGTCCATCTGCAACCTTAATTCTTAATACAGAGATATGAGTGCATAGTTCTATTCCCCTCTCATTATATATAAATATAATTACATATGCACATGCCTGTATTTAGATTAGATCTCTATAAATGTCCTTTGCCTCCTATTCTTTCCTCTATTTCTTTTTACTTTCCTCTTGCCTCACCTCTTGTTTGATTTATTGAATTCTGGTTTCACAAAAATTAATCATGAATGTAGATAAAATGAAATTTTGACAGCATTAATATTTTCCATTTATCAAGATGTTACCTATTGGTGCTATTGTTAGGATTTGGGTTTTTTTTACATTAAGTTCAACCTATCATGAAACCTGAAGTCCTTAATCTTCATCAGCAAATTCTTCAAGTTCTCCTTGCTTTAAGCAACCAAGATTGTGTCAACTACCTATTAAAAGTTGATAATAAAATTTCCCCCAATCCTAATGCTGCATTCTTCTTCAAATAGCCCAGATTATTTGATTATTTTCTCAGTATACAGATTAAATTAGTATGAGGTAAAGATACAACCTTAACACACACCTTTCCTGATTAAAATTTATGCAGTATCCCTTGTTCTGTCCAAACAACTGCCTCTTGGTCCGTAAAGAGCACTTTTCTTTAAGTTTTTTAATCCGTAGAGGCTTGTGTGTTGCAGTGACACTGGAAACCATCTCACTGGGATTTCATATACAGAAATTTACTCATGGTAAAAAGATTTCAGCATATCTAGTAGTCTAACTGCCTACCAAAAAAAAAAAAAAGGAGTAGGCTGCCCTCATCTGTGGGATTAGTCACTGAAAACTTTATGAGTAGCAAAGTAGCATTGTCAGATATTGTTCCAGAAGATGAACCCCTCAGGTCAATAGGTGCTCAAAATATGACTGACGAAAAGCTAAATCCTAACAGTAGAGTTGATCATAATGTCATTGATAGAGCACATCTTTCATAGCCTTCAGTTGAAGATGGGGCAGGCTTCAATATATGAAGAAATAACTGTGAACACCTATTTACAACTCTGTTACAGTGTAACCTCTTTTGATTTTTATTCATAGTATTTGCTTTTTTCCATTCTTTTCCTTGATAAGGTTTGATGGTAGTTTATCAGTTTTGTTATTCCTTTAGAAAAATTGATTTATTGTCTTGTTGATTATTTCTGGAGGTTAGTGTTTTTTCTGATTCACTTGTCTTCTCTATTCACTATTGTTTCTTTTCTTCTAATGTCTGAGGATTATTATGCTACTCTTGGTTTAATTGTTACAGCTTATATCTTAAGGTTTTTTATATATATATGACATAAACTGCCTTCTTACTATTGATTTTACTGTGTCCCAAATATTTGAGTGTATCGTATTTTCATTCTCATTTGTTTTAGGGAATTTTTTCATGTGTTCTTTATTTCTTTAATTACCTAGTGGTTTTTAATTAAAGTTTTGTTCAGTTTCCATGTAATTGGTTTTGAGTGTTGATAATTCTATGATCTATTTCTAGATTTATAGTATTGTGGTGTGGAAAAATGATTTGTAGACTTGGTTTTTAAAATTTTTTAATATTTTCTTTATGGCTTAGCATATAATGTAGTCTGGAGTATATCCCAAGTGCATTAGAAAAGTGTACATTGTATTGCTGCTGAGGGATGTTTTCTATATGTGTCTAAGAGATCATGTTGGTTTATTGTGTTGTTTAGTTCTTCTGTATCTTTGTTGATTTTCTTCCTAGTTGATCTGTATTTGCTCAAAAGCAACATATTAAAATCTCCTAATTTGTTTCTTCATTTTTATAAGAATTTGATTAACATATTTTGGAAGTCTCTTATTGGGTGCATAGATGTTTATTACGGTTACGTTTTCTTGTTCAATTGTGAATTTCATCAGACTCTAATGACCTTTTTGTCTCAAAATGGCTTTTACTTTGATGTCTATTTTCTTAAACCTTACTTTCAATAGTCCTGCTTATGAGCAAATAATCAGAGAAACTGGATTGTATAAAAAAGAATGTAGTGTTAAGATTAGTGGGAGATTCATTGTGAAGGTGAGGTTTATTGTGCCAACCTGGCCAATAGGAACATGTGTGACCTATCAGGTCACAGTTTGATTGGAGGGCAAAGAGATACATGGTTCTGTAAGGCTTGTCCCTGTTGCTCCTATTGCCTGGGGTTTGGAGTGTGAGCTGCGCTACCTGGGCACCAGGCCAATCCGTGGATCGTGATGTTAGAGATTGAGGCTCCTTTGAGACCTTCTTCACCACACTACTGAAGCATACATTGCTTGAGTTTGAAACTGGTGGATCCTGTCAATTTCCATTGCTTAAGTTTGATATCCCATCTGGGCCTACTTTGCTAAATTCCCAAGCATGACTGGTCATGACCCACCCTGCTGCTTGCTGCCTGTGGGCAGACTATGCTTGCCTTGCTCAGGGCAGACCTCTGCTATCTGTTTCCTTGACCTTGGACCCAGCAGCCCATGTGGGTTTAAGGAATCCAGTACATGAACTGTTACATGCAGGTGAGTTGAACTGAACCCTCTGTACTTCTGTGTGGACTAATTACCTACTGTATATTCCTTTTCGCTATATAAAACTATCCTCTTATATATATAAAATCCTGAATGTCCCAGTTTTGTTTCTCTAGAGAACCTTGCCTAAAACACTCATTGACATCTGCCAACATGCAGATGACACAACCTTACTTCTTTAAAGTGAGGAGGACTTCAAGAATTTGTTGATAAAGATCAAGGGTTGTGGCCTTCATTATGGATTACAACTCAATGAGCAAATTCCTCACAACTAGACTAATAGGTAACATACTCAAAAATGGAGAAAAGAGAAAGTTAACAAGGATTTCATCTTTTCTGGATCCACAATCAGTGCTTGTAGGAACAGCAATCATGATCTCAAACAATGCATTGTATTAGGTAACGTTGCACAAAACTTCTTTAAAGTGAAATAATATTAATAATAAACATCTTCAAAGTGTTTAAAAGGAAGGATATTAGTTTGAAGACTAAGATGTCTTCATCTTAGACCCAAACCATGGTCTTTTCTGTCACCTCATATGCATGTGTAAGTTGGACATTGAATAAAGAAATACCAAGAAAATTTGATGAATCTGAACTATGGTTTTGGTCAGGAATATTGAAAAACATCCTATAGATTGTTCTTGTCAGTGTTGCAAGCACTTTGTCAATCCCTTTTGTTAAGGGCCTTCCTTTTCATTGCCTCTCCACCTTACTCAAGATGAAGGGACTAATTTTTCTGATAACATGTCCTAAGTACATGAAACTTCTAAAAGAACAAACATATTTGTCTAGGAAGAAATACAGACAGAATGCTCTTTAGAGGCAAGAATGACAAGGCTTTGTCTCATGTCCTTTGTCTCATGTCACAACACTGACCAGAGCAATTGAGAAGATGGCCCAGAACTGAGTGGTATTTTGTTCTGTTATGTATAGGGTCAATGTAAATCAAAATGGACTCAATGGCACCTATCAACTAGAATAACAAATCCTGCCTGATTATGACAACCGTGAGCTTGATTTTTCCCATCCTCTGATTTTTTCTGTTTTGTCTTTGCATATGTCTTGTATTTCTTGCAAGCAAGATTTTAGTGGTTTGTGGTTTTTATTCATTCTGTTAGTCTTTGTCCCTTACCTCCTAGATTTAACCCAGTTACTTTTAATGTTGCTATCGATAGGTATGGTTTTATTGCTGTCATTTTGTCATATAGATAAAATGGTTTTGAGTTTACTTCCACCTCGTGTTGGTTGTGGATGTTGGGGAAAGCATGTGTGTGATAGATAGTAAAGACTGGGGTTCTTGTAGTAGTCATATAATAGGGTGTCAATTTGGGGATTGAGAGTGAAAGGGCTAGTGTAGTCTGTCAATCAGGTGGCAACTTGATGATCTTTGGTGGTACTAAGGAGATAAATAGTTCTCTGGAGGGAGGGCATAGGCTCCCTTCATGTGAAATATCTCTGTGGAGAAGACACATGGAGAGAGACTGATAGAACCCCACATCTGAAGCCAGAGAAGCCATATGGAGACCCCTGCCAGTGCTGAGATGCTTACACTGCCACTGGATCCACAGGACTTCCCACTCATTGGCCTGTGATCTTCCTGCATTTGGCATCATTACATGTGTTTCTTGAGTCTGAAGAGGATTTTATTGATTAGTATGGGACATATGAGCTAATAACAGACCAATGGACTTGATTTGGACAGGGCTAAGATATTTTCTCAATACTCAACTGCTCTTTTTTTTCCCCAATGATTTTATTGTGGGCTCTTACAGCTCATATCATTCAATACATCATTTGTATCAAGAATATTTGTACACATGTTGTGGTATTCATTTCTAAATATTTTCTACTTGAGCTCTTGGTGTAAGCTCCTCTTTTCCCTTCCCTCCCTTTTTTAAAAATAAATCATTTTATTGGGTGCTCATACAACACATACATCAATTGCATGCAGGCCACATTTGCACACTTGTTGCCATCATCACTCTCAAAACATCCTCCCTCCACTTTGGCCCCCAGTACCAGCACCCCATATTTCCGTTTCCTCCCTGCTCCCCCTCCCCCATGAACCCTTAATAATTTACAAATTATTACTTTTTCATGTTATACACTGTCCAATGTGTCCCTTTACTCACTTCCTTGTTGTCCGTGCCCAAGAGAGGAGGTTATTTGTAGATCCCAGAAATTGGTTCTCCCTTTTATTCCATCATCCTTCCACACTTCCAGTATCACCACTCCCACCACTAGTCCTGAGGGATCATCTATTCTAAATTCCCCATGTTTCCGACTCCACTGTACATCATCTGATCCAGCTGGATTTGTCTGGTAGAATTGGGATCATGATAGTGGGGGGAGGAAGCATTTGAGAACAAGAGGAAAGTTGCATATTTCATTGTTATTATACTGTACTTCAACTGACTCATCTCCTCCCTGTAACCCCTCTGTAAGAGGATGTCGCTTCACTTATTGATGGGCTTTGAGTCCCCAGTGTGTACTCCCCGTCATTTATAATGATATAATTTTTAGTTCTTTGATGCCTGATACTGAATCCTTTGGATGTCTCATGGTCACACAGGCTGATGTGCTTCTTCCATGTAGGCTTTTTTGCTTCTGAGCTGGATGGCCGTTTGTTTACTCAAGCCTTGAAGACCGCAGACACTGTATCTTTTGATAGCCAGGCACCATCAGCTTTCTTCACCACATTTGCTCATGCACATATTTGTTGTCAGCAATCATATTAGGAAAGTGAGCCCGCAATGTTATGATTTTTAGTTCTTGATGTCTGATAACATGTGTTTCCCTTTGACACCTCGTGCTAGTCCTACAAGCTGGTATGCTTCTTCCATGTGGGGCTTTGTTGCTTCTGAACTGGATGGCCGCTTGTTTACTCAAACCTTTAAGACCCCAGATGCTATATCTTTTGATAGCCAGGCACCATCAGCTTTCTTCACCACCTTTGCTTATGCACACATTTGTCTTCAGTGATCGTGTCTGGAAGGTGAGCATCATGGAATGCCAACAACTGCTTTCTTATACACATATGAGAGTCTGTGAATTTGTTTCTCTACTCTGCCCAGATTAACACATTCTCCCAAATTCTTTTTGAGGGTTTTTTTTTTCTGTAAAATGCCACCAAGTACTTCTCTGATTCTTAGCTTACCTAGTCTATGGAGTGGACTAGTCAGGGAGAGACCGAATAGTGGTGCTGACTAATCAGGAGTGGCCTGACACTGAGGAGACTGGACTGTTGTCGGGCTTCCCCAGGGCACCCTTTGCCAGGTCATAGGCCTGGAACAGCTGGGGGTGGGGTCAGTTCTGGGTGCTCCGGGGATGCCAATACAGGGGCCAGCAATGGAATGGCAGCCTTTCCAAAGAAGAATCTGGCCCCCCAGTGGCCCGGGTCAGCCTTGGGAAATGTCTTCTACAGAGAACTTGCCACTTCCACGGAAGCTGTTATTAGAAGTGGACCCCTTGTCTTCTCATTCATTTAACTCTTCCCTGATTTTTATAATTTCTTTTCTTTTGCTACTGGAGAGTTTGTTTTGTTGACTCTGCTCTGGTCGTCAGAGATACTGTGATAGCACATCAGTCATAATTCTCTCTCCTTTTTTTAAAAAAAAATTTTTGGTTTCTTTTTGGTGGGTCATCCCTCCTCTCTTCCTTTTTCATATGTGCATTAATCTATCAAACGTCCTCTGATAATTGCTTTTGCTGTAGTCCATACATTTGGTACATTGTATTCTCATTCTCCTTAATTTCTAGAAACTTCCTAATTTTGTTTCTAATCTGAACCAATACCCATTTGTGTCGCGGAATTTTGTTATTAATCCTCCAGTTGTTTGCCCTGGCTTTTCTGGTTCAGACTTTGCTGATCTCCAGTTTAAGGTGTGCTGGTCCACGAGAAACGTCTGCGTGATCTCTATGTGTTTGGATTTACTCAGGCTCAACTTGTGGTCTATTTTATTTAAGTGAAATATGTGCACTAGAAAAGAATGTGACTTTTTTTACATTTGGATGGAGAGGTCTATAAATTTCCATCTAGAAAGTGGATAATTTGGTTATTATGTGCCTTGTTGAGGTCTTTCTGGGGTGTAGTCTAATTGGTGTCCTCTCTGCTTCCTGTATGGATATCCAAATATTACTCATTCAGGTGGGGGAGTTTGCTTCCAGAAGTTCTCTCAGTAATTTAGATGTTGACTTTATTAGCTCTTATTCTGGTGGACCAATTATTTGAATATTGTTCCTCTTCATAGCATCTGTGATAGTTCTCAGGTGTTCTTCCACCTCTTTGATTATCTTGTTTGGCTGTCTTGCCTGTTTGTTGAAGTCTGTCTGATTGTCCTTGAGATTTCTGGTACAATTCTCCATCTCTTCTAGTCTGTTGGTGAGGTCTGTTTTCTTGTGTTTTGCATCTGTTACCTCATTCATTAGTTCTTGTGAACTTCATCTTCTCTATCATTACATCTTTATTATGTGTTGTTTCCCTCATTGCCTTATTACTCCCAGCAGTATTCTAAAGATTTCTTTTTGTCATGAATGGAATGTCTTTTTTTTCTTTGACCATTGTCCTTAGGTTAAGGACTTCCTCTGCTGTTGCATTTTGCCTTTCTTGTTGAGGATCATGAAGTATGTTGCTATCTGAGTGTTGTTTTGGAAGAACTGGGCACTATGTTTCTGGGTCCTGATCTCTTTCTCTGTGTGGCTGGTAAGAGTGCTTTCAGGGACTACCCGTGACCTACTATGGTGTTGGGTCGTACTTCCATATAGGTGAGGTGCTGTGGTGACTCAGTTGCGAGTGGAGGTCGAAGGCATGACAGGGTGAGCTGAGGTTGGTGATTGAACGTATCCCACTGGGCCAAGTTGGGGCAGGCCTGCAATGTGGGCATGGACCTTATCTGGGCTGTCTGGTCACAATATGCAGTCTTTTAAAGGCTCTCTCTGGAGTCCCAAACTGGATTTCTAAACTGACTTGGGCTGTGGCTTTCAGAATCTGTTGGCTTTTCCTGTTTTCTTATGTTAACATCCTAGGCTGTGCTCTGGGGATTAAAACTCAGCCTGTCTCGTTAAGTGAATGCTATGCTAATGAACCAGGTTTCTGGCTTACATTTAAAGTTACACAGAGAAACACAGTTTGGAACTGAAAGCTGTTTTGTTTTTTCATTGTTTTTTGTTTGTTTGCTTTCATAATGGGCTGTGGGGTTCCCATGGTATTAGGATTTTGCTGGGATGCTCCCCAGGAATAGAAAATCAGATTAATTTAGTGTGTTTGGCACTGTCCACATCTGAATTCTCCCTCACCTACACTCCTCTGTCACTCCCAGCTCTCTCCTGCAAACTCTGAAGGCTGTGTGTTCTGTTACCAGTAAACATCTCAGGGGCTCTTCTGTTTCTGAAAATTAGTGGGATTTTTTTTGTTTCTGTTTTTAAATTAATGTCTAATTATTATTGTTACCCTTGCTGACAGACACGGAGCTGGGGAGGAGGGCAGTGTAAATCCAGATAGACTAGAGAAACAAATTCATAAACACACATATGGATATAAGGGAAAGGTTTATATGCAAGAGAAATGGAACATTGAGAAAGCATCGCAACCCAGTCCAGTCCAAGGTCATAAGTCTATATTAGCCCATATGTCCGATACCAGTCTATAAAGTCTCCTGACTCACAAAGCATGTGCAATGACACCAGAACAATCACAGGCTAGTGGGTGCAGAGTCTTGTGTCTCGCAGCAATAGAAGCATCCTGGTGCTGGCAGGGGTCTACCCATGGCTCCTTGTTTCCAAGGTTCAGGCTACATCAATAGTACCCAGTGGTGGTAGAAGCATCTCAGCACTGATAGAGTCTCTACATGGCTTCTCTGGCCCCAGAGGTTTGGTCCTAACAGGATAAACTCATGTGGCTTCCCCTCCAGCTCCTCCAGTCTCCAGAACTCAGGGTCTATATCATGCTGTTGTGTTGTCTTGTCAGGTAGATCATCTCCAAGAGACAAAGTCAAGTCTCTGTCCTCCAATTTGAAAATACCGCAAGACTTCCCAGAATTCTCAGGTGAAAGTCATGCCCACACAGAGGTTTCATTGGCTGTCTCCAGGTTGACAGGCTAGGCTCCACCCCTACACTTCCAGTGCTGATATTAAAACAGGTCAGTGACTGCCACAGTGGGGAAGAGGATGGCTAATGTAGTCACTTCATTCCTACCAGGGGAGGACAGATGCAAAGCCTGAAAATTCAGGAGTGAGGAGGATAGCAGAGAGAAGAGCTTCAGAGTGAGGTCTCGTGGCTCATTTTCTGAGGCTCTTCTCAAGCCTTTAGACTATTATGATCACCTTTAGACTAGGGAAATTATGGCCCTCTGTGTGTCTTGAACCTTGGGTGCAGGAAGGAATGGTGGATGCTGTCCTGAACCTGATGAGGGATTAGTGGTGTTCATGGGCAGATGAGGTGAACTTAAAGCATTTTAATGAGTTCTCAAAATGTTCCTTGAGTGAAAACCACATGGGAGGTTAGTATACTGAATCCATTTTTAGCAACCAGCCTCCAAATATTGGCATCTTTCCCACTTAATTTAGTGATATAACAACAGGAGGACCAGATGGGTGATTGTACCTGTATGTCAGCTTGACCTCTCTCCTCGATCAGTACTTTTTAAAATTTGGTCTTGTTTATACAAATTACTTTAGTTTTTCATTGTAAATGATTTTCTTTCTCCCTCATATTTGAGGTATAATTTTTGCTGGATACAGGATCCTTTTTTTGTTTATTTGTTTTTGTTTGTTTTTTGGGGGGAGCATCACTGCCTCTGGTGGTCGTGGGCGCTACCCTGTGCTGCTCCTGAAAGGCGCCACTGGATTTGAACCGCCAAGCCCTCAGGCCGCAGTCCTGCACTCAACCACTTATGCCACCGGGGCTCAGCCCAAATACAGGATTCTTAATTGGAAGTTTTATTCTTAAAACTTGTTTAAATATAATAATATGTTGCTTTTTTGCCTACGTAGTTTCCATAGAAAGTTCTGAGTTTATTTGGATTGATTGGGATTTTTTATAATGGCTCTTTTTCCCTGTGTTGCTTTCAGGGTTCTCTTCCTTTCTCCCTCCCCCACTCCACCTTGCCCCCTTTTCTGTTTTTTGTTTTTGTTTTGGGGGCCTCACTGCCCTCTGGTGGTGGGAGTAGGAGGCCCAGCCTTGCTGCTGGATTTGAAGCTCCAACCCAGTGGGCCACAGTCCTGTGCACAACCACTACACCACTGGGGCTCAGCCCTTTGCCCCCTTTTCTATATTAAAATTTTGGCTATGATATATTGTTTCTCTAAAGAACCCTGCCTAACATAACTGGTACCAGGAGTGAAGTGGTCTGTGATAGTTACATAATCTGTTGTCACTTCGAGACTTAAGAGTCAAGGGGTGAAGTTTATTTAGTCTGTCAACCAGGTCGCAGCTTGATTACCTCATTTGGTAATGTTAAGGAGATAAATAGCTCACTGGAAAAAGGACACTCGCTCCCTGTGAGACATTCCTGTTGAGGAGACACATGGATTTGCACTAGATTCCTGAAGCTGAAGGAGCCATGTGGAAACTCCTGCCTGTGCTGAGATGCTTCTACTACCACTGGATTCTCCAGACTTTCCACCCATTAACTTGCGATCTTCCTGCATTTGGCACCATTGTATATGTTGCATGAGTCTAGAGAAGAACTTATAGATTGGTATGGACATCTAGGCTAATATCAGACTTATGGATTTGATCTGAACTGGGCTGGGGTGTTGTCATTTGCTCTTATATCTAAAGATCTTTCTTATGCATATATGAATCTCCCTAGATTTGCTTCTCTAATCTACCCAGACTAGCACATGTGGGTAAATATGGTATCCTGGGAAAGTGTACTTGTCCTAATAGAACGTTGCTTTCATAGTTCAAAATGATGATACTGTATCAGACAAGCTGACAACACATTAAGTTTGGCTCCTCTCTTGTCTCTTTTGTTCAACCTCTTCCCCTAGTTAGTATTCAATCCACTTTTCTATCCTTTCCCGTGAATATCGGAGTCCCAGGTTAGCATCCCTATCTGTTTCATTCTTTGTTATAGACAGACGGTCTGGGTAGTGTGCCAACCTATCTTGCCCGAAGTTCTAAAATAATCCCTTCTTATGTCCTCTAAACCCCTTCCTTCATCCTGCGGTGAAGAAGTGCAATTTCATGAAGGCATTAAGAGGTGTCTGCTTTTTAATCGTGGGGTTTGGAAGAAGCATGGCTGATATGAGCTTCAAGTCTTGAGAAGAGGAAATATCAGTTCATCCTCTTCCTTCTTGTTTCCTGCCTGAGTAGTAAATGTCAACGTAATTACTTTCAGCTGCCAATGAATTTTGGCATGTCCTGAATGATCCTCCAAGTTGTGGTAATCTTTTGAGGGGTTGAATTTATGCAATCTTTAGGTGTCCATTCATTTCAGACAGAAGTAATACATCACCATGAAACAAAATCCATATGAAACAAATGAGGCATGGCAGTGTGGAAACAGCAGGGCCCTTGTTTGCTGAGCTATCAGGACAAGGGCTCATTTTATTGTGTGCACTTAAGAAACAGATGTTCTGTGTGATGCTAACTTCAATAAAATTATACTGTGCATCCTTTCTTGGTGAATGACCTCGAGTATTCAGTTCTCTAAGTTGTTTGATGTCTCATTTCCAATTCAAATAGGACCAGGTTTCTTGGTGTGTGGTGTTACTATCACTCAGGCAACTATTGTTGCAATATGATTGCTTCAAAAATAAAGGACCTCATAGCTAAGTCACATATATCTATTTCCTATATCAGTTATGTGGTCTTGGAGTGTTTCAGGGAGGTTGTTAAGACATTTGTTGATTTTTTTCATTTGATAATATTTTTATGGCATGAAAAAATAATTCCATTACCTCTTGATTGTCTATGCATCAAATTGAGATAAATACCCTCTTTTGTGGGGCTGAGCCCTGGTGGCGTAAGTGGTTGAGTGCGGGACTGCAGCCCACAGGCTTGGCAGTTCAAATCCAGCGGTAGCTCTCAGGAGCAGCACTGAGTAGCGCCCACAACCACCAGAGGCAGTGATGCCCCGCCCCAAAAAAGAATACCCTCCAGTGGTGGGAGTAGGAGGCCCAGCCCCACTGTTGGAATTGAACCCCCGTCCCAGTGGGCCGCAGTCCCGTGCACAACCACTACGCCACCAGTGCTCAGCCCAAGAATACCCTCTTCTTGAACAGCATTCTCTACTGAAAAGGAGGTGGTGGCCCACTTCCAACTCTTACAAGCTCATTCTCTCTACTCATGCAAATTTAGAGTGAGACAACATTAATAAAATGAATTTAGTCAGTGGAAAATTTAGTAGGCTTTTAAAAACATTGTGTGTAGAGTATGTGTCTTCTACTTTTTAAAGAATACCATGAAAAATGGAAAGATTATGAGTCCTAAGCTTTTGGAAAAATAGAACATTGGGGTTGAATTAGGATAGATGCTACGAACTCACTAGCTAGAGTTTCAAAAACACAATGTTTGATTCCTCACAGTGAAAAGCAATGGGCTCAAATGCAATACTTGGAAAAGGAGACGTTGTCTCCATCAGAAAGACAAGAGTGACTCATTTATTTCTTATGAAAACATTGCTATTTGGAAACAAATACTTTACCCAATTCCAATACATTTGGTGCTATAAAGCTTAGGTGCCCAAATTTATTTGAATTACCCCCCATGTTTCCAGAAAAACAAATAGACAAATTTTAAAAGCTACTTACCAGTCCCCTGCCAATTAGAATTTTAATGCTGTCTAGCCCATAATCTTGTGTAGGTATCGGCTTTTGCAGCTCTCTGGGGTGTCCCAAAGAGCCTGGGTGGTGTAGTGGTTAGGGTTTGAGTTGTTAACCACGAGGTCAGAAGCTTGAAACACCAGCCACTCCTGTGCAAGTTAGAAATGAGGGTTTCTACTCCGTGCAAGTTTATGTTCTCATGCTGTTACATAGACATTACATTGACATAGACATATACATTGACATAGACATAGACATAGACATTGCAAGCAACTTGATCACATTTTTGGTATTTTGATTTGGAATCTTTCCTGCACCCCCCACCCTGGCCCTAGCCCAGCGGGTGCTATTGACCAATTTGGGACACATTATTGTAAAGAAGGAAGCATTTCATTGTAAACTCCTTTAAGGCTATAGGGATGTGCCTCTCTAGGCCCCTGATATCACAGAGAAAGGTCTCAGTGCTGCAGTACACCTTCTCTGCTGGTTTTCCAGGTAGGGCCTGGAAAACTATGTCTTTACACCATGCCCTTCTGCTTGGTGTGGGTGTTATATAGCTTCTTTTCTCTCCATTTATTTTTATTTCCATCTTCATAATGTAATAGTCATTTGTCTTCCATTGATTTGTTGCTGTTATAACCTTGGATCAGTCATTTTACTTCCCCTGAGTCTCAGTCGCTTCCACTATAAAGAGGGTAGAACGACCATTGTATCAACTATGATTCATAATGGTCTTATAGACAAAAAAAAACAGAGCAGTTACTGGAGCAACATCATGGTAATGACCACGAGCACGATATGTTCAAACTCATCAGTGTGGCGTTTGTGACAGTCCATCTCATCTGGGGTCTCCTTTGCCTTGCTGGCATTCTGCTTCACCAAACACAATGTCTTCTTTCAGCAATTGATCTCTCCTGATGAAAACAAATGATTACCCACTGCTCTATTGTGATCCATAAGGCTTTCGTTAACAAATTTTCTGAGATGCCAGGACTTTCTTCCTAGTTTCTCATAATCTGACTGCTCCCTTGAAACGTGTTCATCATGATGACAGCATTTGAAATACTGACAGCACAGTGTCTTTCATCACAGCGACATGTGCAGTATGGCAAATGGATAGACTGATGAAGGTGGAGGTGAATGTAGGTATCCTCCTAACCTCAAGAGCTGGCTAGAATCAAGAGGGTAGAGTCGGTAAGTAAACTACAAAGTGCTATAGAAAGAATATGAGAAATAATAACTTTCTGCCCTTTTCAGAATTGAACATGAGAATATCCATTTTGTTGCAATTTTTATTTTTTTCCCCAATGGAAGCTCCTCCCTAAAAGGAAGTTTCAAAGGAAAATTCCACTATCTCCTGTTTTTCCCTTAAACATAATTATAAGGGCAACCATTTAAAACTAACCATTTATACATTTAAGCCGAACTACTGTTTAATTTTGAGGCAATGTCTGAGGATATTTTGTTTTAAGGTTTAAAGATTTATCTTAGGGAACTAATTTCAAGACTTCATCTAAAATTCATGACTCCAGAAAGTCGAGAGTCCATGGGAATTGAAATTCTGTTCTGCATTTTCCCCATTTGGTAGATTTATTTATTGAACCTTTGATCAAAATGTCCCATAATGGAAGCTGAACACCATCCAGATCTGCTGGTCTCACAACAAAGAAGTTAGTGGTTGGTGAGGACAATTGCCCACAAGTTCCATATATGCTCCTTTTGCTTCTGACTTGCTTCTTGTGTGGATACCCCAGGTGGACAGGGATGGATTGTTAGGTCTCCAATGGCTGCTTGCAAGTATTTATGGCTGTAGACATTATGCAATAAACCAGAAGATAGAACAGAAGCACTCCATGGGTTATTATGCAAATTCACGGGTTGTCCCCGGAAACCATGACACTAAACCTCCAAAGCAAACAAATAAATCCTATTGTTAGATTTCTCAGGTAGGAACAACCCCAGTTCAGGACTTCATACGAGAATTCATTGGGGATCCAAGTGAGTTTTCACAAAGGACAGACGAAGTTTCGGGGTTTACAGAATCAAACGAGTACGCGTGAGAAAGCACACGTGAACGGCGCCAGGCTGACCGCTACCCCAGAGGCAGCCTCCTGGGACTGCACACCCACACCGCTGAGGCCAGAGAGACCGTGGCCCCGCCAAGAGGGCACAGGACAGGAGCCGAAAAGGCCAAGAAGGGGAAAAGAGGTCCCTGGTGGGAGGCTGGTCGAAAGTATTGGTTGATCCCATTGACTGAACTAAACCCACCCGGGCCTGGTTTGGGCCACCCAGGTGTACCGCCCACCTGGCAGGAGGGTGAGGAGGGCTGAATTTAGAACATACCGGGTTGTCTTTGTGGCTGGCTAAGGGCTCGCCTGATTCTCTTCCAACCTCCTGTAGGGGGTATATGGAGAGATAATCCCCACCCCATCCCTGTTCTGCTACTGAACACTAGGACTTTTTCTGTTATACCAAAGCATGTGCATGTGCGTGTGTACTGTAAATATAACTATACTGCATAACTTTAGTCAATTCAACTATTAGCATACATGTAGATTACAACTTACCAACAGCAATGTCAATGATTGGTGGTAACCCCTTCCCCCCTGATAACCACTAATAAATTTTGTTTACTCTATATTTTGCTGTTTGATATAGAGTTTATTCTACATCATTCTTTTCACTAGTTATGCTTCACAAATTCCTTATGCCTATATAAGGCATCATAAAACTTCATTAAGTGATAAGCAGCATTTGACACTTCTCAACTGTTTCAGAACATCATATTCTAGTTCTGCAAAGTTATTTCAGTCCATTGGGGGTGTTGAGCACCAACTTCAAAGAGGGTATCATTATTGCAATGCTCAGAAACTGACTGGTGGCTCTTCATACCAAACTGGTTCTTTCATTTTATTTTAATTAATCCTTTTATCTATAATATATACATCTATTGTATCAAGCACATTTGTACATATGTTGCCATCATCATTTCCAAAATATTTTCTTTCTACTTGAGCCCTTGGTGTCAGCTCCTTTCCCCCCACTCCCTCCCCGCCCGCTAATGAAAATGACTGTGTTTAAGGTAGGTAGCACAACCTCCAGAGTCATTTATTGTGTTGTTATCTTAAGCTATGATTACTAGCAGAAAAAGAACTTTCCCGGAAAATATCTGCAAGTACAAAATATATATCCCAGAGCTCTTTCTGAGCCTGGCAGAAGATGTTACCAATTAGTTGCAGAGCCTATTATGACTCCTGGCAATCTCATGTTGCGAAGAGTAGAAGGCTAGTGTTTTCAGTGGCTTAGCTCTGTTGAAGTAGACTGCCATGTGCTTCTTCCAAGATGCCTCTGGGAGACTTCAAACACCCCAGCTTTTAGTTAGTAGCCAAGTATGATAACCATTTGTACCATGCAGGAATTGGCACATTCGATGAATATACACAGAGCAATTAACAAACAATTGCAAGCATATTTGCCTGGTTCAGATGTAGAGTTGGCCTCTAAGACTTCCATAGACCTCACTCTGATACCCCAGGTACCAGATACTAAGCATTTGATATCTGACAGATAGATACTAAGAGTGCACATCTACCAGCTTGTACATGCTTGCACTTTCAGGAGTATTACAGTGACTTTGTTTATAGAAATTATTTGGAAAACTGCTCAATGGAACTATAATACTGTAAATAACCAACTGCTCCATGTCTATTTTCTAAATATGCAGTCTTTTCTTTGGTTTTCTTCAAGTGGGACACACAGGGGTATCTGTTTCAGAGAAAGCTGAGCCTCAATTATTCCCGAAAATATCATTGTTAAGCGCATGTTAGTAAAATGATAAACACTTGCAAATGTAAACAAGGAACTCCCAGCACTTTATTCTATCTCTCATATCTATATTCAATCACTTTATTCTTCCATGATCATATGGAGAGGATGACAACAGCTTATCCACATTTTACAGAACTCTTCTCGCCATCTCCATGTTCCCAGTTTTGTCTCCTGACAGCCGAGCCCTGGTCCTTTGAATAATTTTCATGTTCTCTCTTTTCCATTTTCCAACTTTCCATACTGACTGACAAAAGTCTAGCACATGAGGATTCAAGAGTTTGAGTGAATGTCGGGTCTTCCAACATTGTGAAATATGTGACTTGGTCATTATAGCTAAAGCGACGATGGCATCATTCCCTGGGAAAAGACGAAGCCCTGCACTCGCATGAAGAGTGACCGTCTTAGAAACCCGCAGGGCACTTCTGTCCTGTCCTGGATGGTCCCTGTGAGTCAGAATTGACTCGATGGTAGTGAGGTTTTTTAATGATCTTCTATAAAAATGTCACTTAACCTTATATGTATTTTGTGTTTTTCACTCATATTCACAAGCATTTTCCTAAGAGTTTTATGGTCTTAGCTCTTATGTTGTTGTAAGAAGATCGCTACAAATTTTTGCATATTTTTCACATATGGCTTGAGAGAGAGGATGCAGCTCTTTCCTTTGCTATGTGGCTATCCAGTTGCCTCACCATCATTTCTTGAAGAGATGTCTTCATTAAATGGACTTGATATTCAAGATGAATTGGTTATAGTTGTATGGATTTATTTATGGCTTCCAATTCCATTCCATTTCCTGATATGCTTAGCCTTCTCTCAGTCTCACACGACTTTGATTATTACAGCTTTCCAGAAAGCTCTGATAGCAGTATGTAGTAAGCCCTCATTTTTGTTTTCCAGCATGTCTTGCTTATTTGGGGCCCGAATCTGAAAATCAATATTTCCATTTCAGCAATAAGTGCTGTTGGAATTTTGATAGAGGTTCCATTGAATTTGTTTACCATACTCAGGGATATTGACGTGTTTGCATGAAGTCTCTTGATACATGGTGTGTAGCTACTCACTTTAATCTTTAATTTTAATCTTTAATTTCTCAGCAATACTTTATCACTTTCAGGTACAAGTCTTTCACCTTCTTGGTTAAATTAATTTCCAGACATTTTACTTTACATGGAATTGTTTTCTTAATTTTTTTTCAGATTGTTGAATGCTAGTATAGAAATTGGCTCTATTTTTTATACCTGATTTTTTTAGGGGGAGGCATCACTGCCTTCTGTTGGTGGGAGTAGGAGACTCAGTCTTGCTCCTGGAGAGCTGCTGCTGGATTTGAACCTCCAACCCAGTGGGTTGCAGTCCCACGCACAACCACTACACCACCGGGACTCAGTCCCCATATACCAGATTTTTATAGACATTTGCCTTATTTTTTCATTGAATTTCAGATATTTCACAATATTATGTTACTTGAAATGTTATTGTGTAAAACGGTGACTGCAGATGTATTATGTTGAAAGGAAATAGGCTAAACTCAAGTCGGAAAAATGTACAATAGAGAAAAGAAAATCTGTTTAGGGATAGTTCCTCATTGTCAGCACTTCAGAATTGTTCGAGTCTTACCTGCCATTCACCCAAGATAGTTTATTGGCTGAGTAAGGCAGCATAAGTTCTCGATGTTGGCTCTCTGTTGAAAGAATAACCTAATTCTGAATTTGATCCCATGTGGAGAATGAGTCAGTCAACTAAACAAGGACTATGGAGATGAAACTGGGACAGTGGCTTCTTCCTTTCAAAGCTAACACCTCTCTTTCCTCAAACTGCCTCTCTTCTTCATGGATGCCTGCTAGAGGACCATGTGGCTCTTTCTGGAGCTGTACCAAGGAAATTGATACAATTTCCCCAAAGAACGAGGGTTCCTCATAGTCCCTGTCACACAGCAGGAGAAATTAAGAAGCATTTATTAGAATTCGTGTGGATCAGTGCTTATCATATGAAAACTCATTATTTGTTGATATTTTTGCCATAAAGAGAGGAAAATTTTGGAGACAAATCTAATAGTCATTAAAATCACAGGGTAATAATTTGGTGAGATCACAAATGTCAAGGGCAGAAATTCACTTGCTGAGTTGTAAAATAAAGACAAATTCCACGAAAATCTGCTACTCCCGTATTACAGAACAGAGTTCTTTGCAAATGTAGTGTAAGACCTTTAAACTAGGATGGTCATCAAGAGCCTCCTTTTTTTTTTTTTTAAAGGATCAGTAAGAAAAAGCCCTTGGGCATGTTGAAGAAATGGTAGAGGGGGTTCACCTGTGTGGGCAAATGTGCTCAAGTGGATAATCGGTCCTGTTGTTCAGTGGTAGAATTCTCAGTTATGTGAGAGGAAAGAAACGCCAGGGCTGAAGGGCATTGTGGTGGACTGCTCATGCAAGATTAGCAGTTCTGTTGGGGAAAAAAATGTGGCCATCTGTTCTGGTACAGAGTTAGTCTCAAAAATCTCACAGGAACAGTCCTACTGTGTTGCACAGTTTGAAGTGACTTGGCAGGAGGGGTGTTTTTGATGCTCAATGCACAACACATCTACGGTTGGAGACTTGTGGGTTGCTATGCTACAGAGGCTTTCATGTATAATTGTTCTGAGACAACTCTATTGATTACACAGGGTTTTGTTTTCTTTATTTCATCCTTTTGCAGAACATACATATATGTGCATGAAAATCAGATTCTTAGGTATAAAATAGTTTTATGGTAAGATGGCGTGAACACTACGTGCTTCGGTTAAAGAGCTGTGACGTAAGTTCACCTGAGAGCAGTGTGTTGGTAAAAAAAACTTTTGGTGGGAGGGCTGAGCCCCAGTGACGTAGTGGTTGTGTGCGGGTGGGACTGCAGTTTCAAATCCAGCAGCTGCTCTCCAGGAACAAGCCTGGGCTTCCTACTCCCACCAGGGCAGTGGTGCCCCGCCCCGCCCCAAAAAACCCTAAACTTTTGGTGTGACTGTTCATACACTACTTAGCTGTTTGTCTGGCCCCTTAGTTTTTTATTTTTTTAGTTTTTGTTTTTCATCTATCATCAGAGACAATAATACCTTTTAGGATTGTTATGAGAACAAAATAAGTTAATACACACAAAGCACTTAGAATACTATCCATATTATTATGTATATAAATTGTACTCATATGAAAGGTCTAGCATCACTTTCTTAATGTTTTTTCCTTAATGTTTTAAATAATTATTTCTAGTATGTAGACATTAACTATTGTGTGCATAACATTTATGCATTATTCATATTATTAATTTTAGTCCTTCTTAAGAACTATGGGATGGATGGACTGGAGAAGGTACACTAGTGGAGAGGGGGGCTGGAGATATGAGGAAATCAGGATGGATGAGCCCCCTTGGGCCAGTGGTTAGAATGGAACTACTGGATGGGTGGAGAGAAGATGGGGTAGAGACGGAACCAGCTGCAAGGATCTACATATGACCTATCTGGAGGACGGGCATGGGGGAGTGGGCTGAGGGAGGTGTTGGGCAGGGTAACATATGACAGAATAATAATTATTTATAAAGTATTGAGGGTGGATGGGAGAGAGAGAGCAGGGGAACAGGGGATGGGTTGGAGGAACCGACACCAGGGGCTGGGGGAAAGGGCGGCTGTTTGGAAAATGATGATGGCAGCAGACGTGCGAGGGTTCGTGTCACAGTATGGTTATTTATGTATTGGAAAAATGATGTACGAGCCCCCAATAAAATGATTTTTAATTAAAAAAAAAAGAACTATGGGACGAATCTAGTGGGAGGTAGTTCTACAGGTCAGATGAAGGGTGGGGGTCATGGGAGAGTGGTGATGAAGATTTTTCCTGAGGTTCCCCAATCAGTAGAAGGTAGTGTTTACTCTTAATATCTACTTCGAAACCCATAGTTTTAATATTATCCATGAGGCTTTCCCATGTCTTGAAGAAACAAGCTCTCACATGTACTTGAATTATAACAATCTAAAAAATGTACCTTTGCTCACCTCATGATTTAGAGACTTTTTAACAAACCAAAACCAAACTGACTGCCACAGAGTCAGTGCCTACTTGTGGCAACAACATTTGACAGGCTAGAACTGCCATTGAGAGTTTCCAGATGGTAACTCTTTATGGGAGCAGATAGCACTATCTGCCTCCCACAGGGGGACTGGTTTGGAATTGCTTTTCGTGCAGTTATGAGCTCAAAGCATAAGCACGAAGCCACCAGGGCATTTAATATTTAGACAGTAGGGCCTTAACAAGTTAAGTAATTTCTCCCAAAGCTATGCAACTAGCAAGAGTAGAATTATTAGTAATGACACTTGTATTCCTTCTACTAGCATAAGAAATTTCTGCAAACATTCCAAAGTTTTAGTGGGGCTCTTTGCATAAAAGTGTGGTGTAGAAAACACAAAGATATTAGAATAACAACTGTACAGACTCGTGTATAAGCCAAGTTTTTCACCCCCTTAAAATCACATTATTGGGGGCTCTTACAACTCATATTACAATCCATACACCCATAATTCTGTCAGGGTCATTTGTTGCCATCATCATTCTAAAAACAATTTCTTTCTGGTTGAGCCTTGGTATCAACTCCTCATTTTTCACCTCCCTCATGAAATCTTGATAATTTATAAATTATTATTTTGCCACGTCTTACACTGTCCGATGTTCCCCTTCATCCACTTTTTGTTGTCTGTCCCCCAGGGCGGGGGTTACATTTAGCTCATTGTGATCAGTTCCCCCTTTCCCACCTTCCCCTTCCCCTCCTGGTATCTCTACTCTCATTATTGATCCTGAGGGGTTTATCTCTCCTGGATTCCCTGTGTTTCCAGCTTTATCTGTACCAGTGTCTATCATCTGCTCTAGCTAAATTTGTAAGGAAAATTGGGATCATGATAGTGGAGGGAGAAAGCATTAAAGAACTAGAGGAAAGTTGTGTGTTCCATCGGGGATATACTGCACACTAGTTGGTTCATCTCCTCCTTGAGACCCTTTTGTAAGAGGTCATCCAGTTGCCTACACATGGGCTTTGGGTGTCTACTCCACACTCCCCCTCATTCACAATGATATGATTTTTTGTTCTTTAATGCCTGATACCTGCTCCTGTTGACACTTCATGATCACACAAGCTGGTGTGCTTCTTCCATGTGGGCTTTGTTGCTTCTCAACTAGATGGCTGCTTGATTATCTTCAAGCCTTTAAGACTCCAGACACTCTGTCTTTTGATAGCTGGGCACCATCAGCTTTCTTCACATTTGCTTATGCACCCACTTTGTCTTCAGTGATCGTATGAGGAAGATGAGCATCATGAAATCCCAGGTTAATAGAAGAAAGTTTTCTTGCATCAAGGGAGCACTTAAGTAGAGGCCCAATGTCCATCTGCTACCTTAAGACTAGTCATATAAACACATATATCTATTTCCCCATTATCATATATATTTACATATGTACATGACTGTATTTAGACCTCTACACCTGCCCTTTGCTTCCTAGTTCTTTCCTCTATTTCCTTTTACTTCCCTCCTGTCCCAGTATCATGCTCAGACTTCATTTGGGTTTCAGTAATTCCTCTCAGTTACATGCCCTTAATCAAGCCCTACCAGGCCTCCTACACCTTCCTCTCCACTTACTTTGCATCACTTGTTTCCTTAACCCTGGGTTTGTTAACACCTTTCTTTCCCCCACCTCCCCTTTTCCTATGTTCCCTGGAACCATCGGTCCAATTGTTTTCTCCTCCAGATTGTTCATCCAACCTATCTAGATAGACCAGTAGAGATAATAATATGCAAAAAACCCCAAAAAACTAGGCAGAGCCAAACAAACCAACAAAAGGAAAGAAAAGAACAGCAACAAAAAACCAATGACAAAAAAAGAAAAAGAAAATCCTGTCAATAGTTCAAGGTCTGTTTGTTGATCTTTAGGAGCATTTTCTGGTCGAAAGTGATGGGCTGCCAGTGCTCTGGCCCCAAAGTTTCATGCCCATAACGTGTGGTGGGTTCCGATTGGGAGCAGATCCTGCACTATGTCTCCTGTGTTGTCCCCCATAGGACTATGAATCAGTGATGGATGCCTTGTCTTCTAGTGGGTCCAGCCCTATGGTCCTCTCTGTGCATTGACTGCTCTGAACAGGGATATCAACCTCAAGGCTTGGTGGGCCAAAATGTGCTCCACTCTTTCTTCATCCCTCTTCACTTGTTTCCATGTGCTTTGATCAGACATAGCCTTCTCCTTGAGCCGTAGCTTCAGCGCGGTCCTCTGAAGTAAATTCTTCTAGGGGGCGGAGGGGTTGTTTTCGTGGTTGGGATTGGGGCTGACCCCTCAGTCCTCTCTATTGGTTCCCTGCTTCATGTCTGTATGTTGCATTCACATCTTGGAGCACCCGGTTGAAGTGTGGTCCGTTTCCCTGGAGAACAAGACTCTCCCCTGGAGTAGGTTAGTGCCCTGTTCCCCAGGGCTACCTATGTCTTTTTTTTAACCCTTCTCCAGCCCCATTCCTTTGTAGTTGGCTACCATATGTATCCCTGGATTTGGTCTGGCCCCTGCCATACTACCTAGGCCTCACCCCAGGAATGTTTTTATTCAGTAGCTTTTTCTGCCCCTTTTACCTTTATTATTAAGACCTTTATTAACAGGTGCTTGCAGTTTGTTGACTTTTTAATGAAATCAAGCTGTAAATTTTTGTTACAAATTAAAATTTCTTAAAAACCTCAACTTGACCAGATATGCAATCACTTAAAAACTTTTAAAGGTGTATTGAGGAAGACCACGTTTTTCAAGAAACATGTTTGACATTAACAAAAAGGTATCGTTAGGTAAGAATCATAAAAACCCCATGCTACATAGATAATGCAGAAAGTTCTAGTTATATGATCAATGGGCAAAAAGCAAGCACCTAAGCTCTTTAGTTCCAATCTTTTG